>UYYA01004105.1:0-137796 GCA_900624975.1 Angiostrongylus costaricensis | reverse complement strand
GGGGATGGGAAACTTGGTGAACCACGAACACGGGGATCGATCCCATGTGTGTACTACATGGAGTCTCCGATCAGTATATATATATATATATATATATATATATATATAAAATGGATGTAGCTTAGCACAGTAACTAGAGGTGTCCGAGGTGTCCTGCTAGACACAAGGTTGTTGTGTTGTTGTGATCTTTAGGTTAAGCAAACTTCCATCCCTTCAAGGTCCGCAACAATCTACTCGAATCATCATGGCTCTGAAGAAAACAAAGGCATCGACGCGTTGCTCGAATAGAATTGTTTATCAATCCGTGTTAGATTATCAATGAAAGGATGCTTCATAGAGCCAAATACGTGGATCACCACTACGTGATAGATCAACGCCTCTTTACCTTTTACTCATTACACTTTAGGTTCCACATTCCCGTACAACGCACGGGCCTCTGGGTAACGTCGGGGTAGACGTGATTAAATCTGGAGTTGTATAGGAGGTAAAGATAAGAGCAGAATAAGACATCCACAATATGCTATTGAGACTACTTGATCGCCATCTAAAATTTCACAGCATTCTCTTCAATCTCCAATTTTCAGACTCAGGGTGCATTAAATTTCGCGTGATCACCAAATGGAACACGAAAAACGGGAATAACAACACGTAATTAAAGCGCCTTCATTGGAAATGTCAGTTGTATAGGATTTGTCGCCTATTGGCAAAACATCTTAGCAACTCATATGAGATTCCACCAATTTGCTGAGTCACCCTCCCTCTTAAATCCCCATTTTAGGTGAAATTTAATACCAATAACAGGTAATCGTTAACCTAGCTGTTCGGCCAACCAGATGAACTTTATCGGGAAGGGGTGTTAATCAACGAAGAAACCTTCTATAAATTTGTTGTCGGAAACTTTAACATGAGACTAAGAAAAGCCAATGGATACGCATTCAGAAGCGGTGAATCTGGACAAAAAAACCGAAAAACAACCAAAACCGTATTGCTGAATTCCTGTGCTCTACAAAAAGTTGCTTATTTTCTAAGAAGGAAGAAAGTCGCCATTGGACGCGTTGGACAGAGGAATGGGCTAAGCATAACTCATGCGTGTACCAATTCTCACAAACAGGAGGTAGTGCCTCACTGTTATCTCTGTAGAGCGCTCATTTTGTTCTGAATCCAAACACCAGCTATACCGTGCAGAGATCTGATCCAGTAACAAAATGGAAAAGAACTCCTGTTACCGCCTAGAAATAAAAAGACGAAGGAAATGTTAAACGGAATTCATTTCGCATAGAACTGACTGGTAAAGCAAGATATGAGCAAGGACTCCGAGACACTTATTGAAGACCTCGAAAGCTGAGCAGAATGCACTCCAATTCTCTAATCAAAAGTTTGAGTTACACTATAGCATCATAGAGTTGCTCTAGAAGAGAACTGAAAGAAAGTTTGATCTTATTAGAACATACCGTGCTAATAAATAAATGCTTATACCTACACAGGCAGAGAAAGAAATGTTAGAAATGGCAGAAAGAGATATACTATATAGAAATTCTCATCAAGACCTATTCGAATATAATATTTTGCATTCAGTTCTCTGAACAATAAGGGATTACTATGGTCTTATATCACGACATGCCCTTAATAACGAAAAGTTCTACTCCAGCCTCCTTCGTTGCACAATCCCTGTCCTAGAAAACTTCTAGCAACCAAACTTTCAAATGGATTTAAAACCTTCCATTTAAACCATTCCATGAACTTCAACTGGCATTACAAGAAAGATGTTGTATGAATTGGATCACACTAGCCATCAAGATCACCGAATCCTATTAAGAATACCGCCTTCGCTCTTACCCAACTTTGGTCGACTATGAAAGGCAGGCACTAAAGTGCTAGAGACGCCGTTCAATACGCACAAAACTGGGTCTGAATCGACTCCGTATCGGGAAAATCAAACCTCCCATTTTTATGCGGTGGAGAAATAAGCAAGACTTACCCGGGAGAAGTTCCCCTTTGAATCACAACGACTGGAGAGTTCTTGTTGTGAAAATGTGAGAACGCCCTTGTACTACCATATAAGCATTCAAGAAAGAATGAACTTGATCAGCATTGAAGGCCAGTCGTGAAGGAAGCCAAGCGAGATCAATCACTCACCAGCGGAACCCACGGGCAAATATGAACAGCTCTGTCGATGATGAATGCTGAGAGGAAATAAATAAAAAAATGAACTCGAATACACGCAAATGTGATGTCCGGTCATGCAATGGCCGTCTAGGAGACCATTTAAATGGGGGAAAAGGTAGGACTGTTTACAAATAGAACGAAGACGCAGTTCCTTAAAAACTCATATCACGAAGGTAAACAAGTCGAAAGTCATGGTCTTATGACTACACAGAAGTCAGCTTCCCCTAGGGTAAGCGCCTATAAGACGAGCAGACCAGTATGTGGTCCATGTCAACAAAGTGAAGAAGAGGCATTCAAGTATATCTATACAACCACAACGTTGCTGAGATATTTGCAAAACTCTGGACCGCAGGTGTCTATGGTGGGGAACGAACGCGCGCTGTTGTCCTTTCCGGGGAGTAACGCGTTCACCACCACACCATGCTGGTCCTTCGTTTCGCCTGTCTCTCAGCTATTTCTATCGATCTTTACCACAGCAATCACCCGTCAGCGGAATTGATCTGTGGCGGCCAAATCGGCATAGAACCCAGTTAAGCTGCGGCTGTGGTTGAAATCACAATGTCATACCTTTTTATTTTCTGCCTACTATAATTTCGCGGCAGGGGCAGTATATCTATAAAATTCTATAATGGTATAAATTATAAAATACATGTGTAGACTCTTGTGATAAAGTGGTCACAAGTCATTGAAAAAAACATATGACCAATGGGATTGATTATGCGGTCAAGGGTAACAAGACCCTCCATGCGTAAAGATTTGGTATCAAACTTGTCTGGAAAGATAAAAATTACTGGTTTGGAAGATCAGTAATTTCCACCACCTCAGCCACTGCGTGCGTAAAGCAAATGTGCATACGACCAGCTCTACATTGCTTAATTAAAATGGATTGAACGACCCTTCCCTATGGAATTTATAAACACAAACGTTTAATCCTTTATGTCTTATTTGACGAGAATACCGGTTTGTCTTATCAGAATAGAACTCGCCAACCTTTGCCTCAACGCGGAACTGGTATCGCTCTTGCATCATTTGTTGTACGGTCTAAAATTCTAAAGCTGTTGATAATTATTACACATCAAGGTCATCAAGAGAAAAATCAAAAACAATTACGTGTACATTAGATACGAAAGGCGGAGTAAATACCACCGGATTTTCGGGGAAAAAGAACGAGAAAGGAACGAAAGTTTAACCTTTTGACGCTTTTGTGACCGCGAAGCATCAAAAACACTCCCACAACTATC
Organism: Angiostrongylus costaricensis; assembly: GCA_900624975.1. Lineage (NCBI taxonomy): Eukaryota > Metazoa > Nematoda > Chromadorea > Rhabditida > Metastrongylidae > Angiostrongylus > Angiostrongylus costaricensis. Next base: position 134,389 of record UYYA01004105.1, on the reverse strand, counting down.
TCCTTCTTTCGCGTTAAGGTTTTCCATACTATTCTTATCTAAACATACCTCATGTGCAATAACGACAAACTAGAAATAAACAAGGAATTTTAAAAAAATAGCAATGAGATGGAATTACGCGTGAGGAATACTGACGAATCGCTTGGAACGGTATCAGCTCTTCTGGACTTCTGTATTGAACTATTCATAACTGAAATTGCGCTCAAATTCACTTAGGCATATCGATTTCCATTAGATGAAACAAAATCTACATGTTAAGAATGAGCTTACAAATTGACGGTGCTTGGTTTCGGCGCTTTATTCGCTGCAATCCCTTATCCTGAATAAGCTGTTGAGTACGTTCACGTCTAGCCTCCAAATCCCTTATAAACACCTACAATTAGTTGCTAAAGTCTAGCACGTGGTTAAGGAAGACATGATATCTTGCTGTAGTCGCTAACATACCTCTGGAGTAAACAAATCAGCATGACCATATGGTGCCAAGGGATCTGCTGATTCTTCTGAAATGACGAGAACGTCCATAGTTACACCAACAAATCCAATGAGAAGCCATAATGAAAAATACACAGCACCCAACAAAGAGACACATACCATTGTGAAAAATATGCTCTAGACAATAGTCCACAACAACTTCATTGACTTCGCGTTGAATAATGAGCTGAAAGTCACAGCTTCTCTATTAAACACATCACTCTCCAAAGAAAGTTCTCAAAGAACTTTTAAAAGCTTAAAGTAAAGCTTACTCGCCAATCGTGAACGCGCACGAATGCTGTGCAATGCATGTCGGGAATAGCAGAACGAATGTGGTTCGACTTGAAGTGACGTACGTCATTTTGGCACAGATAGTACATATGTTCATCATGAAGACACATTTTCTTCAAGCGATATTTACTGTGATATTGCAGTTCACGAATCCACTGCTAAACAAAGTCATACTACTAGTAATATAGGTAGAAAACCCATAGATTTACTAGATAAAAAAGAACAATATTGTACTTCGAACAAGCCTGGATCATCAAAGGTGAATCGATTTGTGAGAGCAGTTTTCCTGTTGTGATCGAAAAATATGTGCTCAAGAAGCTGATCTTGTGACGGAATCTCAGGTATGCTACGGAATTCAGCATTACAATTCATACAAAGAGACTGAAAGCCATTAAATCGCACCCAAAATGTAGCACCAAATATGAAAAAAAACCTTTAACAGAAGAAAAACCACAGTTTTGGAAGTAGATGAGCTAGGTCAAGCAGTCTAAGAGTCTTGCCTCAGATCAACCTACCGGAGGAAAAGGTTTTGTTCTTCTAAATCTCGTTGAATTTGCGGCAACACCGAATGAATCGTGGTACATACAATGGGTATCAGATTGACGAGCTTCAGCTGCAAACCTCTTGCGATAAATCTGAATCAAGCGCTCGTAATATGTTCACTATGGTTAAATGTTGTTGTGTGGGTAGGAATCATAGAATACAAACACACAAGATGATTGCGATGCTCTTCCAGATTTGCTTTGAGAGTTTCAAACGATGGGAAAAGATGTACGATATCTGTGTGTTCATCCATTACCTTGTCCACTAAAAACTGTCAACAACAAGATAATAACGATGAAAATACACGAATAAGATGCTGATTGTAATAAAAATTATATAAAAAAGGATAAAGCTCTCAGCGTAGATCATCTCTGATGGATGCGCCATGCATTCCACTCCATTAAGTATTGTTGGACGTGATTGAATGCATATCTGGCTTTTACAATGACTCGCGGTGACCTACCGATCTATCGAGCCATTGCTGCTATCTTCCCAGACAAGTCTGATACCAATTTGCCGACCCCGGAGGGATGGAAGGCTTGGTGATCCTGGAGTGCGGGATCGATCCCATGTGTAGTGCAAGGCGACTACTACGTCACACGCGCCGCATAAAAATTATAAACATATGTACGTATATATACATATATTACTAACGATATGCATGATAAAGTACGTCAAGGGGAAGATCGGTGAACTCTGCCATTAATCTGAGGTCGTAAACAGTAATCCGCAATCTGATCTGGAAAGTACTACTTTATTCCAACACCCAGTGAAAACAGAAAGCAAAACCTGGATGTCTTCTGGGCGACATAAATGGCTATGAGGTTCTCGCACTCGCAACTCTGTTATATTAGGAGATGTCCGAATAGCCCCACTGCAGGATGGGTTCGCACAGCGCCAAAGGTTCCAATTTGTTGGCTTAACCTGTGGTACACAACATAAACTGCAAAGGCGACAGAGTACAAAGCAAAACCAGAGCAAAAAGTTGGAAATATGATTCCAAAAGTGGTGCTTACAAATCCGTCAATGTTGTACAGATGACCCTCAAAGCAAAGTTGCTTCCGACATCGCTTTGAAAAGCACAAATACATTTTCGAACCATTTGTAAAGCTAATCACACGACTTAGCAGATCAGGTAGATTCATGTTCAACTCCTTGTCCACAGCAGTGTTATCGAAATAAATCTCGGAATCTGGAAACGGCGCTTGTTCAGCTTCTTTCTATTCATTACACAACAGTCGCAAAGAAAAGAATTAATATTAATCTTTTACTTGCGCCCTACTAGAATAGTGAAAGTAAATTCGACAGCACGCCACAACCACCTTGCTGAGTTAGTCATAAACTCTTTATGAGATTGATATCGCTCCTCAATCACGCATAAAACAAGCAGTTAACAAGCTGCACACTTATTTATGCTCTTAGAATACTAACAATGGCACTGACGATAAATTTTCAACGATGATTGCAATTTTGGAATCAACTACTTCACGGATCCAAAAAATAGACCTTGTTCGTCTTAGGTACATAAAAATCTTATAAAATACCCGAATTTTAGTATGCGTGTAGCGCAGTGGTAGGGGTGCACTGCAATATCTATGGGGTCGATCCCCTCCGCACTCCAGGTCCACCAAGTCCTCCATACTTCCGGGGTCGTAAAATTGGTACTAGACTTGTCTGGGACATAGCAGCACTGGCCCAACACATCGGCGACTTCGCCTTCCGCAGAACCGTGCTGTTGGACCACCCATATGTTCACGAGGGATGAACATGAACAAATGAATATATATATATATATATGTTTATACATATATATATGTTTTTATATATATATATATATATATATATATATGGCGCAGTGGTAGGAAGTACCCTGCAACACGCACGTCGAATCAATCCCAGCACCCATAGCCCACCACCAAGCCTTCCATCCATACGGGCTTGGCAAATTGGTACTAGACTTGTCTGGGACATAGCAGCACTGACCCAACACATCGGCAGCCCACCGTGAGTCATTGTAAAGACCAGATATGTATTCGACCACCTCCAACGATGCTTAACGAAGTCGCACGAATGGTGAATTCCTCAGTAGATCAAAGCCGAGTGCTTTATTGGTGTTCAAAATATGATCTTTCACGAAGAAGAAAAAATGGATAGACAAGTTCCGCACGATTCCGAAAATCTGTGTCATCTAGGTAGAGTGGAGGAATTTATGTATGGGAGATAGAGTTGTATATTGCACGCGTTTTCACCTCAAATAACAAAGTTGATTTTGAACTGCTGAGATTTGTCGATTTAACATTATAATCTCAACGGTTTACCTCTTCAACCCGGTTGGGAGGTGTTTCCGGATGTTGGGCTGAGATGTACAGAAGGGAGGAATCATCCCTCTGGCAGGGTCTTCCAAGCTCAAAAGGAGTTCTGCGTTTCCATCAGGAAGCTTAGCTAAGAGTAAACCAATATCAGAATCCACCACCGACTTGGTATATCAAATTAGTCGCATGGTGGCAAATCTCCCTCTGATCCACAATGGCTGCAACTGCCTGTGGTGGTGAGGACCTGGTGCAGCCTTTAGCTAGGCTGACCTCGGGATTCCAGGTAACCACAATAACCAAACCAGCAAATCTCCGAAAAAATGGAGATTGTGCTGGGGCCTTCACAACCAATGAGGACGGACCTTCCAAGTATCCAAGTAAATAATATTATAATCAGTTACCAGGATCGACTTTCTACCAACTTCGGCATTGGAATATGAATGCTAAGCAACTATAATCAACTGTTCTAATCTTCCTCATTGGAAGTCACGTAAAAAGCGGTGAGTTTTCGAGAAGGTGTTGGTCATGTAATTACCATAGAGTTTCTCGTCTTTTTGTAAGTGTTATCGAAGCGTTTGGCCTAGTAGATTGTATATCGGTATACCCTTCCAGGCTCTGAAGAAGGCGATGCTGCCGAAACGTCAGCTACTGTTGCATTGCATTGTGTTTCTCTATGGAAGTAAATGTATGCTGTTTAACAACCTCGCGATTGCTGAACAAGAAAACGACACATTATAATCAGTGACTACTTTTGACTCGTACTTTCGAACCACGTATGTTACGTACGCGTCACGTACTATGTGTTAAATAAGGGGTTAAAAATATAAGAGTTACTACCACAACGTTGCTGAGATATTTGCAAAACTCTGGACCGCAGGTGTCTATGGTGGGGAACGAACGCGCTATTATCCTTTCCGGGGAGTAACGCGTTCACCACCACACCATGCGGGTCCTTTGTTTAAGATAAGAGTTACTGTTTTCGTTACCGTTTCAAAATAAATAAGCAGCTCTATAACAGATAAAGCTTTCGATATCATCATCAATATCATGATCAATCCCTGTGGGATGCGCTACGCATTCGACTTTATTAAGCAGTTGTAGATGATTGGATGAATATCTGGCCTTTATAATGGCTCGCGGTGGCCACCGATGCATCTAGCCGGTGCTGCTATCCTCCCAAGCAATTCAGGTGCCAATTTGCCGACCCTGCAGGAAAGGACGGCTTGATGAATCTGGGGCGTGGGGATCGATCTCATGTGTATTACAGGGCGCCTTCGACTACTGCGCTAACGCGCTCCTGATTCAATAATAGTGCACTTAAAGCTTAATCAGTAAACGTTAACAATACCGTTACGCAACTCCGACGAGACGATAACTTCATTAGGGTGTGAGCGTATGTCTTCCTCAATATCATGATCGTCCACAATCCCATCAACCTCAATGAACTCCTCAACTTCTTCCTCGTTCACACCCTGAACGAACCTGAATTTTAAGTACTGCCAGAAAAATCTGACGAGTAGTACTGAACTAGGCAGCTGCCTAATATCAACAAACAACGGCAGTACAATTTTTCGCTGACTGATTAGTAACAGACAATCCAAACATTGCGGAAAAAATTCAACCCAGTGCTAAGTAGAATCTATTAAGGCGTAAAAAATGGAATTAGGCAGAGAATACCTCCGTGTCAACGGTCTCTTCCCGTTCCACTTCATGTATCCAATCTCCGGTCATACCAACCGTGATGTTTCCTCCCTTTGGCACATCCAATGACTGCTCTACACTCATGGTATTGGCATAACGAATTCGGCAAACGATTGTTGTAATAGAATGTATCCTGAACTAAAAACTTCAGTGGATTGAAACTAGCTTCAATAATTGTTAGAGCGTAATCGAATTCATGGTTCGGTTATGACGAGAATGTTCGTGATTTAGGGTGTGTACGCAACTACGGACCATTTTGGCTGTCAGCCCAGTCAGGGCAAACCAGAGTTTGAATTCTCATACTAGACCTTGGATTAGAGCTGATTCCTGTTCGAGTAAGGAATATTGAGTTATTTTTATCTCATATCCCAATGGTATTACTAGTATGGGCTCCTAGACAGTTACTGTTCTGTTTGCTTCTTCATTATCACAGAGCATCCGTCTTCAGCGTGTTCACGTCCTTGGCATCTTGATGTTTACATAGCTTTGGATTGGTAACAGTTCGTATGAGGTAGTCTTTTTAAGTGTTTCCTTTTCGGTATGATGTGTCTTAGTCGTAAAAGTCCGTGGTTTTTGGATATATGAAAATTGAAATTCAGGGAAATCTTTAATATGGAAGTCGTTCGTTCGCTTATGACGTAATACATGTCCAACTGTATCCAATTGTTAGGAAGTACGAGTACTTCAGGGATGTGAATGAGCGTTCATATGCATACTGTAATGCTGAAGTGTGTAGGTAATAACTTGGATACTTGGATACTTGGACGACCCGTCCTCACAGGTTGTGCCTCAGCACAACCTCAGTTCTCTCGGAGTCTTGCTGGTCTAGCTATTGTGGCTCCTTGGAGTCCCGAGGTCAGCCAAGCCAAAGTCTGCTCGAGTTCGTCACCACCACAGGCAGTCGCCTCTTGTATATCAGAGGGAAATTTGCCACCATGCGACTAGTGTGATACCAAGACTGTGGTGGAGCCTGGTATTGTTTTACTCTTAGCTAGGCTTCCTAATGGAAACGCCGAACTCTTTCTCAGTTGTAGAGCTGTTCTGGTGAGGAAGGGGTGAATCCCCTGCTTTACATCGCAGAGCGGCCCGACACCCAGGAACACCTCTCACTCAAGATGAGGTAGACCATTATGATGAAGTGTATAGATGCGTTAAATAATAATGCATGAAATATATGAAACTTTGGAGTTAGGTATTTGAATATTGAACTGCGGCAATTATTTGAATATGAGCACGTAAGTACTCTTGTTTCAGCATTGGGTCTTTATTAAGTTTTGAGAAGGACTCGCATGGTGTGGTGGTGAACGCGTTAGCTCCCGAAAATGGTAGAAGAATTTCGATTCTCACCGTAGACACCTGCGGTCCGGAGTTTTGCAAATATCTCAGCATATTTGTGGTTATTTTTTGAACTATTTTGCTAAATGGTTACCTTTTGAAAGTATTTGTTCCACAATCTTCTAGAAAAGTCATTGATCGAACATCGTGCGTTAGTTTCTAATGTCAGCTGATGTTGAACAATGGAATGCAAACTTTGTATATATGAACTACAATGTGAACAGGCTTTCGTTTGCTACATAGCTTTAACCCGTAGGACCACAAATTTTCAACAGCTAACGAAAATTTCTCGGTAGGTAGAATATTTGAGTCCAGAACATCACATATTCATTCAAAAGACTTGATTCTCTTATCCTCTCTACTTAGAAGTAAACATGATTTCGTAAAAATGATGCTCCATTGTTTAACACTTGCGCGTCCATTCTGAATTTTGCATGGTTACATTTTGCTTGAACTGCTTCTGATTCCATGGGGGCTAATTGGAATCTTTTGGTGCACACCGAGCTTATTCGACCGCGCTCTTGGCTAACTACGCTTCCCATCTTTCCGGAATTGGGACGACAAGGAGAATTAGGTTGACTACTGTTTAATGGAGTTCTTAAGGAAGCCCAAAAGTCCTTCAACAGTAGTTGAGGCCAGACACGAATCCGATGTCGTTCATGGATGGTTGGAAGCCAGAAAACAAATCGAATGCAAGGAAATAGAAGTAACGTGGTCATTTGAGCGCTGAAACTGTTTAAAAATAAGTCTATAGAAAGTTAAGAGCGAATTCTGAATTTCTGAATTTTCCAGCATAAGAATGGCAACTGTTGACGGCAGCGATTTGCTTGAGAGCGCTACTATATAACTCTAGGCGATTTTCCACCTTTTAAATTCCTTTCATGTTCGGAATCCGAAATTTCTTATCGCGAAAAAGGTGAAAGAAAGTACATTTCCAGAAAATTAGAGCTTCGTCTTGAAAGAGTAAGGAAGGTTTTTTTTTCCTAGCAATGATCTGAATATTGCAGTGGTTTTTATTTCGATTAAAAAGAAAGGATAAAGCTCTCAGCGTTGATCAATCCCTGAGGGGTGCGCCATGCATTCAACTTCATTAAGCATCGTTTGGAGGCGATTGAATGCACATTTAGCCTTTACAATGACTCACGATAGTCTACCGATGTATCGAACCAGTGCTGCTATCCTCCCAGACAAGTCTGATACCAATTTGCCGACCCTGTAAGGATGGAAGGCTTGGTGGGCAATGGGCGCGGGATCGATTCCACATGTGTGTTGCAGGGCACCTCCAACCACTGCGCCACACGCGCCCGTTATTTCGGTTAGAGAAGTTTATCATGAGCTGAAGTACGTTTATTTGAAACTGAACACTCTTAGAACTTTAACACCAAATGCATTTTACCAAATACTTTTGCGATAATGTATAGCTTCTGTCTACTGCTAATTATTGTTTTCATGGTAGGGTATTATGTGAAATGCTACCACAATGATGCTGAGATATTTGCAAAACTTGGACCTCAGACCAGAAAGAACTGCGATTACTCTTTTCGGGGGCTCACTTTTTATGCACGGCACCACTTAGCGCCACGTTCTGCATTTCTTTCAGATAGTCTTTGCGCCTAAACGGAACCATAGCAATCACCCTGCCGTGAAGAAAATAATGGGCGGTAGATAAAAATTATACAATGTGATTTGGGCTGCAGCCTCAGTTTAACTGGGTTCAATGTCCTTTTGTGCTGCTCAGATCACACCCGTTGATGGGTGGTTGCCGATGGCGCCGTTAGGATGAAAATACTGGCTGAGAGCGAGGCACAACAAGGGCCTCAGGGATGCCGTGGGTAACACGTGAGCCCCCTGAAAGCGTAATCCCGGTTCGATTTGGTCTGGGGTCTAAGTTTTGCAAACATATAATAGTCATTGTGATTGCATTTAACATAGTATGTTGGTTGTTCTTTTTTGTAACATTGCACGTTTATTGGATTACAGCTCGGATTCTCGTGGTACTAAATACTTTTCGGGTCGTTTTCTCGTTCAGCAACCGCGAGGTTGCTATACAGCATACATTTACTTCCATAGAAAAACAATATAATACAACAGTGGCTGACGTTTCGGCAGTATCGCCTTCTTCAGAGCCGCTTTTTACGTGACTTCCAATGAGGATGATTAGAACAGCTGATTATAGTCGCTTATGGTTGATGGCTGCACCATCCCACAGTAGAAACTGGCGCCAAGATACTGGGCCAACCCGCTTGTGACATCTGGGCATTCCTCCCTGCTATTCATTGTAGGGTTCTTGGCATTTATCCAAAAAGTCTGCGCGTTGGTGTTTTAGTTGTTTGATGACTGCACCACCCACATCAAAAATTGATGCGAAGAAAGAAAGGAAGAAACAAGAGAACGACTCATTTATTATCCAATGCCAAGGTTAATAGAAAGTCGATCTTGGGAACCGTTACCTCATGGGATCACTTATATGCAAAAGAGCTCAGATTTAAAGAGAACCCGACAAACTGCTCATGAGTGCATTGAAACCCGAGGAAAATCCCAGTGAGCTACCCATATGGGCTATTTAGCCAAGAAATATAAATATGGAGAGCTCTAATGTTTTTCGTTTTCCTTAACCCATGAAATCCGGTATGGACGCTGTAGTATCCATACGTGACGGCGCTAGTGGACAATATGGACACTATGGTGTGCCTTTTCGATCCAGTGGGCTCCGCAATTTTTTCTTACCGTGGTGTGAATACTCATTTGCTGACGAATTGAAAAAATATGATGGCTGGGACCAGAGGAACCATTCTGTAAGCTTAGTGGCTTACAAAAAAGGTTTTTTTTTTTCAGAAACGTTCATCGAGAAGTGGTTTGACCAACAATTAGCGTAAGGTGCAAAACACTTTTGAGTGATGACAGCAATACAATATGTTTGCATAATGGACCATATTAACACGCAGTAAATAGTACCATACGTATTATTCTTATCCACAGAACAATAGGGCAAAGTGTCTTGTATAACTCTGTCGTGTTCTTAACTCCTAAGGCGCTACATTTATTGGAAAATTATTTTTTCTTGTCAAAAAACCAGAATGTCAGCAGCAGCAAGAAATTATTCGTAGTCCACATAGAGAGCCACGCTGCACGGCGCGTGTACGTTACGTGCAGAGACTGCCGTGCCGTCATTCGGTGTGCTGGTGTGACAGGAAGTGACTGATAACGTGATGATCAGTTGGATATTCTTACCACGTGGAACTGCTTTACAGCCAAAACTCTTTCGTGTTTAAACTTTTTTATTTGCTGTTTACCGTAATTTTTCACGGCAGGATTTGTGTGGAACCACAGAGCTACTGAGATATTTTCAAAACTCCCAACCGCAAATGTCTTTGATGGGGATCGAACACGCTATTACCCTTTCCGCAGACCAACGCGTTCGCCACCACACCATAGTGGCCCTTCGTTTTGCCTTTATCGCAGCTAATTCACCTAAACGGCGCCATCAACAATAACCCATCACCGGGTTTGATCTAGGGAGTACAAGTCGGCGTTGAACCCAGTTAAGATGACGCTTTAATCGAAATCACAATGTTAACCCTTTTTGGCGAAAGGCAAAACGAAGGACCTAAATGGTGTGGTTGCGAACGCGTTAGCCGCTGAAAAGACTAATAACGAGTTCGATCCCCACCGCAAACAACCGCGGTACCTAGTTTTGCAAATATCTCAGCATCATTGTGGTTGGTCTTCCTTTTCGTCTATGTTTGTTTTCTTTAAAATAGCCTGAATGCTCAAGCAAGAGAAGTGCTTGTAGGCTACTGTACAGAGACCCATAAACCATGCCCATTTTCTCATTCAATGTTTGCAGCAAAAAAAGTGATTGTTTTTTTTTCATTGATGAGCGAACACGAAGTTGATAAAAGCTCCAAGGCTTTAAAAAATTATCTTTATCAACTACCAACTTCTGATCGAAAGCTAGCCATGGCCTTTAAAAGATTTCGAGATATTGTTTACTATGTTGTCCTTCACTCATTTCTCCGTTTATCGATGTAAATTGATAAAAAAGAAAGCTCTCGACATTGATCAATCTCTGAGGGATGCGATTTCATTAAGCATCGTTGGAGGTGACCGAATGCATATCTGGCCTTTACAATGACTCGCGGTGGCCTACCGATGTATCTACCTATGTGCTGCTATCCTCCCATACAAGTCTACTACCAATTTGCCAACCCCGTAAGGATGGAAGGCTTGGTGGGCCTGGGGTGCGGGGATCGATCCTGTGTGTATTGCAGGGTGCCTCCGACAACTGCGCAACACGCACCCCTTATGCAGATTGGTAGTGTTGAGAAATGACAAACCTGTGTTTTTGTATGTGTTGTCGTCGTAAGATAGTTTTTGGTACGGCGATGTCCATGAAGGCAGCATGTGCCGTTTCCCTTTCTCTTTCACTCAAGTAATGAAAAGCCAGTTGCATTTTTAAAGAAGTTCAGAACTACGTAGTCTTTTCCCTGAACTCTGACAGTATTAGAAGGTTGACTTCGCTATTTATCACCATGTAAAAAATTTGAATTAAAAAAAGAATAAGAGAGTAACTCATATATGACGCCAAAAGTAGGAATAAGGGATAATTCACGTGCAAATTCAAGTATATGAGTTACTCTCTTATTCTTTTCTTAATACAGCTGTGATCAAGGTTTCCCCATTACGCACTGTACAACTTCGATTTTTTTAGTCGTCGAGCCATAGCGCAGAAAATTGGGCCAGATTGGGGTAAACCTGTTCAGAATGCGTCCTCGGCTTCGTCAAGTCGTATTGATCTCCGTTTCTGCGGATGAATTCTCTAGTTTACCAACTTCACAACCTTCATAATCTCGAATTTACTAGAATTTTAGTGATCTCGCCTGGAAAATCAGTTTTTCATTAACTGAAGCGATCAATTCAATATTTCTCGAATGCCTCCGCATAGGTACCATTTCACAAGCGAACTATGTCCTGTTTAGGAAATGAATACCGAGAACGGTACCACTGGAATTTACCCTGATATCCATAAGGAGACACCAAAGTCGCCTTCGAAAACCATCATGGATCACGGTCCGGAAGACCTAGCCCTTCTGGTGAAGGCAGCTGACTTTGCAGCCAGACGGCATCGTCATCAGAAAAGGAAAGATCATGCTGGCACACCGTACATTAATCATCCTATTGGTGAGCTTGGTTTCTTTGCTCTATGGTAGTTATTTACTTATGTAGTATTTTTGTATTAAAATTTTGGGCTTCTGTTTTTTTTCGAAGTTAGGCCGATGGAGCACCAAACTGTGGGAGGTTAACAAGTACTGTCGTTTCATAGTTGCAAGAGAACTCAAATATGTAAATATTTATGTAGATCTTAAAATGAGGTTAAGGAGAATTCTGGTTCCAGGGAGTTATTGAAGAAAGAATTGTATAAATTGCAACGATGAACGGCTTTTTCTAACACAGAGGTAAGCGCTTTGCAACGCCCTAAATAAATCAGTTTTCTTTTGAGAAGTTGAACTTTATCTGCTCTAAATTCGGCTGTAGAAAACAGTTGTTTTTAACTCTTTTATTTACTGCCTTTTTCTTCTTAATGGCAGGGCATGTTGTGAAATATAACTCGTATGAAATGCTGAGATATTTGCAAAACTCCGGACCACAGGTGTATGCAGTGGGGAACGAACACGCGCTGTTGTCCTTACCGGGGAGCAGCGCACTTCACCACTACACCATCCGGGTCAATATATTCTCAGCATTTCATACAGTTGCTTTTCTTCACAACACATCCTGGGTCTCACATAGGATATTTCAATATACCTAGGTATCCTTTAAATCAGTTGAAGTGTTGGGATTTTCCTTGACCTGTTTATATGATCTTAAGACACCTCGTAAGAAATATCTCCATATAATTGGAAGGACCGAATTTGTATAAATCCCGACGTGAGAATTGATATGTATGTATATATACATATATTCTTACAAATTAACTATTCTTGTTTAACTGACGCGAGGTTGGTATAGATGTCCTAATTGTTGCTATTGTTGTTCGACGGCTCATGTTTCGGCGACTTCGCCTTCCGCAGAACCGTGCTGTTGGACCACCCATATGTTCACGAGGGATGAACATGAACAAATGTATATATATATGTTTATACATATATATATGTTTATATATATATATATATATATATATATATATATATATATATGGCGCAGTGGTAGGAAGTACCCTGCAACACGCACGTGGAATCAATCCCAACACCCATAGCCCACCACCAAGCCTTCCATCCATACGGGCTTGGCAAATTGGTACTAGACTTGTCTGGGAGGATAGCAGCACTGACTCGACACATCGGTAGGCCACTGTGAGTCATTGTAAAGGCCAGATCTGCATCCAATCACCTCCATCCATGCTTAATGAAGTCGAATGCATGGCGCGTCCCTAGGGTATTGATTGATCAACGCCAAGAGCATTATCCTTTGTTTTTATCTGTGCGGTATTTCTTTGGAAAGAAGTGAAATTACTGGGATTCGTGCATGGTTAACAGTATCAGCGAGAACTCTGTAGGGATCCTGATCATATTAAATAACTGGATTGCTGAGTAGTACGTTGTTACTGAGCGTATTTGTGAACAGTTCTTCTTCACTGAAGTAACAAAGTTTTCTTGTTTCTTTTATTTTTCTGTCATTTTAACTCTTTGAATGAGTTTACCCAAAGATGTGTAATTTTTTTTTATTTGTTTTACATCACCCGTAATCATATCTGTTTGCGAATTCCAGCACTTCTTGCATTCGATTTGTTTTCCTCGAATTTAAAGTCCATAAAGGTTATCGAAAACTTCTCGTTTTCTTTCCGCTCCTGCTTGAAGACTTAGTTTTCTTAATGAGTGTCCCAAAATTCCCTATATGGATTGAATGGATGAGAGCGTTTGGGAGTGGGTCCAACCAGCATATTTTTTTCTGGATGGTCTGCATCACTAACCATGTTATGTTAGGGGGATTATATCTATGTGTAGTGGGATTAATTTACAAAATTTAATCGGGCGAAAATTACGTTCATGCTGGCTTTGTTTCCGCTGAAGATTCGGTCAGCCGATAATGTGGTGCAACAACAGGTAGATGCGCTAATTCGGTGGTCTAATTTCGTAGTGAGGAATTCGAAAACGATGTGTGATGTTTCGGTTCAACAAAAGGAACACACTGTGTGAATCTAGCACTCGATAGGATAAATAGGCTAGCCCAAGTCCATTTATTCAATCATTAGTAAACAATAGTTGATGGTAGTGGTGATCAACAAAGTGCAGGGTTAAACTGAGGTTATCCTTGTATAGTTTAGTCGATAGTGAATGATGCATATTATTTTTCCCCTTCGCTTACATAAGACGCAAGTGCATGCTTGGAAAACCTTTGAATATGTGGCCAAATATTGAATGGATAGACAAAGTTTGGCTAAATGATAAGTTAAGCAGTTTGACAAATGCTTTTTTCTTGTAGGCGTCGCTTACATCTTGACAAACGAAGCAAAAGTGTTTGACGTAATCACTTTGGTTGCTGCGATACTTCATGACACTGTTGAAGACACGAAGACGACTTTAGAAGAAGTTCGAGAACATTTTGGACAAGAGGTACGGTTTCTGGTCTCTAAATGAGGACAACCGATTTCCTCGAAGGAAGAGGGCTTAAGTTTTTTGAATGACAATGACTGAATTCAATGATTACAGGTGCACGATATTGTCAAGGAGTGCACTGATGACAAGTCGCTACCCAGTGAAACGAGGAAAAGAATGCAGGTGGAAAATGCACCCCACCACTCACACAAAGAAAGTCCATTTTATTCCTACGTTGTTTGTTTAGATCCCTGTATTTTCACTGGCTACGCATCGTATTCGATCTGAGCTTTCATCTCTCTGCCCTTACATTTTTTTCGACAAATCAATCACGCGATAACATTTTTGCTTTGGTACAGTTTTTCTAAATTTCCTTGGTGATAAAGGTCACCTTAGGCTATGCATTGAGCAGAATTTATCATATGTCCAGCGATCCAGTTGTTTAGGTATCGGGCGAGAGCTTGTTTTCTAAACAGTCGTATGGGGTAATGTCCACTAAAGACCAGTTATTCAAGGATCGCTTAATGCGGTCCGTAGTGCTTTCGAAGTGCAGTTTTTCTCCATCCAATGTGGTTCTTCGATGAGTCAGTTGAAAATGTTTCTGCAAACGATGGGACATTGCGCTGCTATGAATCTACTGCTATTCATTCTTTCTACAAATTCAGAACCTCAGCGAATTTGTTAGCACGATAATCATAGCGTATCTCCTGTATCACCTGTAGTTCCGTTGATCATCAAGTGACTCGAGCGGGTGCCAGTAAATCTTCCATTTTTCGCTGTCGCGTGCAAGAGTAACCCAGTGGGTTCTGCTCGCTCTAGGGATTCGTCGAGCATCATATCTTTCTTCAAGGCTCTTTGTGAAGAACTCTGAACATCGGGTCGGCGGTCTTCCTGCAGTAGGTTTGACATCCCGAGGAATCCAGTCACTAACGGCTCTTGTCCATCGGTTGTCATTCGTACTCATTACGTGTCCGGCCCACCTTATCTTCGTACAGAACGGCATCTTTAATTTTTGATCGTTGACGCAGGTCGGAGCTTTGGATCCAGTGCCGTACTTGTGTGAAACGGGATATTCCTAGCATCGTCCCTTCCACTGCGCGTTCGATAACGCTGAGTGATCTTTCATCCTGCTTACGCAGCGACCAATTTTCTGACTGAAAGCTCTCCAAGTCGCTCGTTTCCTTCTGCTCAACTCTGGAGCACAGTCGTTTATCATGTTAATTTTCAGAGCTAGATAGACGTAACTGGAGCATCCGGCAGTAGGTTTCCATTCCGTTGAGAGTGAATGGAGCATACGTAACCAATCCGTTCCTCATGAACATCGTTTATGTGAAATTTAGTTGAAGACCAATTTTTTCACCGCTTCTATCAAAGTTGACAAGCATTCGTTCCGCCTGGCTAATGTTTGGTGTTATAAGGACGATGTCATCAGCAAAGCGAATATACTATAATTGCCGACCATCGATTTTCGCTCCCATATTGCCCCATTCTAGTATTCGCATGACGTTTTCGAGAGTGACGGTAAATAATTTTGGCGGCATGGTTCCGCATTTCCTACTCCCTCTTTTGACGTCGTTGTTAATGTCGTTGTAGAATGATGATATCTTGGTTGTGGAATTTTTATTCAGGTCACGAAGAACCTTTATATACTAAAGGGACTTCTGAGTGTTCAGGGTTTCCATGAATGCTTTTATCTTAGCTGGATCAAAAGCCTTCCCTAAATAGATGAGAGTGAGACAGAGCGATCAATTGTACTCTCGGGATACGTGTTGTTATCGTGTGGTTGTGGTCCATCGTACTAAATCCTTTTCGAAATCCTGCTTACTCACATGGCTGTCCTGCGTCCAGCGTTCTGTCAATTCTGTTTAGGTTGACTTGAGTGAAAAATTTGTAGACGACAGACAGCTAGTAGATTGGGCGACAGTTGCCGATATCGTGAAGGTCACCCTTCTTGAGCAATAGCACGATCTTGCTGGTCCTGGACCTTGCATTCAAAGTGGTAACGTGTGATGAGCCATGCCAATGTGTTTACGAGGTCTGGCAAAAGGTTCTTCAGGTGTTGAAATCTTATGCTATCCAGGCCTGATAATGTTCGATTTTTCACCGACGAAACGGAGGACGTGGCTATTGAAGAGGCCTGATTAGTAATCGTGAATGATTTTCACCCTTATGATGGTAGCGTAATAGAATGAAATTTACCAGTTTTCGAGATCCTATTCTTATGCTCAAGCATTGCTGTCCATATTGAAAAAGGAAATCCATGAAGCAATATCTTATAATAGAACAGTTCTACCGCCCTCCACTGGTCCGTACATTCATTCGGACTCGACGAAATGGCAT
Organism: Angiostrongylus costaricensis; assembly: GCA_900624975.1. NCBI lineage: Eukaryota > Metazoa > Nematoda > Chromadorea > Rhabditida > Metastrongylidae > Angiostrongylus > Angiostrongylus costaricensis. The sequence goes on along the minus strand of UYYA01004105.1, from coordinate 117,801 downwards.
ATTCTTTACTTGGTGATTCTTTTCTAGCTTTCTTTTTTTTTGGACAATGGTGCTTTCTTGTCAAAAATTATCGTGAAAACGCAGATGTTTCTAAGCCAGTGTGTGGAAGCTTTCTTTTTAGTTCGTCACTCTTGCTTTACGTCACTCTAGATTTTCTTAACTCTTCTTTGACAGAGGACATGTCCAAAGTGGAAACCAATCAGCCGTAATCTTGCTGGTCATCGTGTGACTGGAAGAGCAGAAGAAAATCTACGGCACATGAAAATTTGTGCGAAGCTTCCCAAAACTGTTGGGGTCCAAACCTTCTAGTGCTCAGGAAGTCGAATCCACATTCACTGCGGAAATGCAACCACGAATTCGACGTCGCTTTTCCACTCAGTTGTTTCTTAATGGCAGGAGTGTTGTTATCACGTGTGCAAATAAGTTCGAATTTTGATATATTTCTTATTTAAGTTTGACCATAAATGTGATTTTGGATACCAGGAACCAATACCAGGATCCACCACCGTCCTGGTATGGAAGTCTTATGGTAGCAAATCTCCCTCTGATCCACAAGGACTGCGACTCCCCGTGGTGGTGAAGAGCTGGGGCGGACTTTGGCAAGGCTGACCTCGGAATTCCAGGGAGCCACAATGGCTTAACCAGCAAATCTCCGAAAAATAGTGATTATGCTTGGGCCCGCGTAACCAGTGAGGACGTTCAAGTAACAAGTTAGTATAAATGTGATTGAGCAGTGCCCAGGCACTCTCCGTTTAACTTCACACCAAATTGGTGTTGATTTTAAGGACTTCCCAATGTTTTCTGGTTGGGATTCGAAACGTAGATGGGCAAATTCTTGTGCTGAGTTCCCGTGACTGAAAATACCCACAGTTTTCGGAAAGTTTTTCTCTATTTAAACTTTCAATGCAAGAAGTTATGCTAGCTTTTTATTTACTGCCTATTATAAGAATTTAACAAGAAGTTACTGTTAAACAAATGTGACGAAAAGTTCATTATCGTTTTTCAGTGGTTTACTAAACTATGGTAACTATCTGCGTGCAATGAAGTGGTTAGACGTGTCTCGCAGTACACGTGGGTTCGTTCTCGCGACCCTGGCTCACCAAACTTTAAATCCTTCCGGGGTCGGAAAATTTTCTTGTTTAGGAGGACAGCAGCACTGGCTCGATACATCGGCATCCCAATGCGGGTCATTATATAGGCCATATATGCATCCAGTCATCTCTAACGATGATTAATGAAGTCGAAGGCGTGGCCCATCTCATGGATGGGTCGACGCCGGGATCTTTTTTCAGCTTTAATGATGCTTCGTCGTTTTAGTTTATCGATAGGTACTAAATACAGCGAAAACTTTTTTGAGCTATATGTAGTTTGGGGAGTTTATTTTTTTCTCTTTGAGCAAAAATATGATTTAAAAGCTTTAAGTCTCAGGAATGAATGTAATTCGAAGAAAGTGCATATGAATCCCATGTTGAGTTCAATGTTGAGAGCTTATTCTCCCGATTTTAATTTACTGACAACAGCATTAGTATGGCGGTTATCTCTACAATCACGAACACCACTAGACGCGGCACTGGGGGAATTTGAATGCATTGAAACGTCGCGTTTCAAGGAGTATTCATTACGGTCCACTACTTCAGTAGATACCGTGCCAGTGCCGAGGTCATCAGATTTCAGGCGAAAGTCGTGCATTTGGCCGATAAACTCTACAATTTGCGCGATTTAGAGCGCGGAACACCATTGGGTTGGGATCGAAGAAGAGTTCGCGAGTATTTCAAGTGGTCTAAAGAGGTGGGTATGTCACGTTTCTTATATGTAGGATAAAATTGCAATTACCTTGAATTACAGGTGGTTTCTGGTCTCAAGGGAACGAATGAAAACCTGGAAATACTACTTGACGACGTAATCAATAGAAATCTCAAGTAGAAAGAAAAACATTTTATGGTTTTGACATCTTGGGTATCCATATTTCTCTTTCTTCTAAAGTTTATTGACAACCTTATGTTCATTGATCTTTAGGAAGTTTTCTGCCAAATGACATGTTTATAAATAAATTTTTTGCCTTCACGGAGAAGTCGATTGGATAATGTGTACATTGGATATAGATATGGGTTTCTTTACACACTTTTCTTCAGAATAGACTCCATGCAGTAAACGACATTCGTAAACTTGCAGCTTTGGCCAATTTTTTAGAGATCAATAATGCACACATTATAGAAGGATGAGTACATATTTGGCCCATCGGATCACTCGCCGGAGCCTTCTCATGTGTCGCACCTGTTTTTTTCTATCTTCACAGCCAAATCTGGCACGTATATCTACGTCAGAGTGATGGAGAGCTCGAGTAACCCGGAGTACCTAGTCCAATATATGGCCTTATTTATATTGCAGGGTTCTTCTAACCACTCAGCTGCACAAGCCATTGTGTAGTATCATGACCAATCTTGAGTCTAAGCTGTTTCTAGTTAAGATAGATTAGAGTTATCTTAGAGGTGCACAGAATTTGAGTTTCATTGTAGATATGCTAGCCTAAAATTATTTTCGTCTAATTTTGGTTCACCTTGAACTTTACTGGACGTTATTCGACAACGTCAGCTGTCAAGAAGCATCATGACTGACCTACTGACGTCTTTTGGTCAATACTGAGTTTTTCTTTGTGGCACGTTAATTCGATTCTCAAATTAGCCTAACGAATCACTTAGTCTTAAAACGTTACAGGCTTTTATTTCTACCCTGGAGTCTTTTCATCATGAAAAGTTTTTCCGCAGATGCTTCTTATTGCAGTTGCTAGTCGAAAATAGGCCTTCGAGTCAGTTCTCGGCACCGAATAATCACTAGCTTTTAGCAGAATGCTCAACTTCATGAAAAAATGCCACGCGGGACTTTTCGTAGTCGTCACAAGGCAATACCTCAAACTTGGTTGGGTAATTAAACCGTTTATAAACATAAATGCAACATCAATACAACACTAATATCTACAGAGAACTACTGACACACAAATAAGGCAAGTTCAGGGCTATGAGGTGCTGTACCTACTACTAATGCGAGGCTTACGAAGGCATAAGGGTATTGGAAATAAAACTATTACGACATTAGTACTATGATAACAGCAACTTGATAACAATGGTAAGTAAGGACACGAACGATAGCGCCCGGACTGGCGCGTACAGTGGCCCAGATGCCGAGGGATAGAACAACAGACAAGTGAGATGCAGATGAGCCCTGCATTATGCTAACCTAGGGATCGTATGTAGAGCGGCTGGGTGCACTTGCACATTAATGGCTGGGTGCACTTGCACATTAATCGATGAGGATAGCAAGGAAAGATAACGACTGAGAAATGATAAGCCTATAGCGGCTTAACAAATACACAGCATAAGTTGGCCGGCTAGCGCCCTTGTACGCATGGCGTACCGTATGGGAGAATGGTACATACCACCGGTGGCGTTCCAGACAACGCATTTGAGGATAGCCGCCGCTACTGACAACACACCGCAGACCAATTGATAAACAATGAACATTGACAAGAGGATGAGAATGAGAATGAGAATGAGAATGAGAATGAGAATGAGAATGAGAATGAGGATGAGGATCAGGATGAGGATCAGGATGAGGATCAGGATGAGGATCAGGATGAGGATCAGGATGATGAGGATGAGGATGATGATGATGATGAGGATACACTGGGCTGATGGAAAGCGTGACGTAGTGACAGTGATGCTAAACTAATTTGCAATTCGCAACTGTCACTTAACAATGATATGATGAAGTTAATGTACAATAATGACTACGTGCTGTATGACTTGATAACTATGACAACCTACATTGGTGACACACGAGATCAATACGGTGCGGATGTAAGGATCCGGCGAACCCCGACACGGGTGAATCTGGATGGTCGACGAACCTGTGCAAAAATTAACGAACCTATTTATATGCTTCTGGAGAAGGCGGTATTTGGCACAGGTCCAACATCTTTACCGAAAACATTCGTCGGCTACCGTCTCCATATCCTCTCAAAACCACATCATCAGGCGGAAGACTGCTCTCGGAAACATCCTCATGCCCTTCTTGTTATTGTACGCGTGATGACTTTTGAACAGTAATAACAAACAATGGTTCAGATTGCAAAAATAACAAGACTGTTTACAGCGATCGAAGTTGCTAAGGACGGGATCGAAATATTTACGTACTACGACATTTGCTAGGCAACTTGAGAAACAGTGGGTATGATCCTTAATACTGAAACATACAGTAGTAGAAAGATACAAATATATATAGAAAGAAATAGAAACTATTCTGGGAATAGTTGCCATACTTCTGGTTCCAAACAAGGAACATTTTGACGCTGACATCAATGTGATACTCCGGTGACTTCCATTCTTAGAGATTATCACAACAGTGGGCCAATTTTCAAGACAATATTATTTAAAAGACCCTTCTAAGAGTTGTTATCTTAGTTGGATTTCTCCTGCTACATCATTTTGATGGCTCAAATGATCGCACGCATACCACCTCTCGGTCCTCGTTGGAGAATTCACGTAGCAATGCCGCTAACCCCTCCAGAAACGCAAGTGAGCTTAGCACGGCACACTTGGAATTACGAGGAGAATGCAGTTCGGTCAGCACTTAACATTTCAATGAGGGGAGAAGATAGATCTTCAAGCTGCAGCTTAATCCACAAACGAGGAGTTGTGGCTGTGGGACATAAGAGCGCTGGTCTTTTAGCCTATAAGACCTTATCTATTTCCTCTTTTTGATTCATGAATATTGCCCTGAGTTTATTTTCCTCTATTTTTATTCGACCCGTCTTCACGTCTACTGTACGTATCCCAGCACTTCTTACATTCGATTCGTTTCCTCGCACCCATTGTCCACGAAGATCTTCCAACTTTCGCGTGTGGCTTCGGTTGCTGCTTGAGAATTTTCATTCCATCTTGAGTGTCGTGGAATGCTGGCGGAGCAATTCTCACTGGAGTCCTGAGATAGCCGGGCTGGAGCGTTCCTAAATGGATTGCAGAGAGTGATTTTTTCCCAGACAACTCCAGTACCAATTTCCCGACCCCTGATGGATAGGCTTGGTTGACCCGGTACGAAATCGAACTAGAACCACGCTCGTGATGACGGACATCACTATCATTGGACTATCCGCCCCTTCCTGAATTTGTTAGTTACAAGTAATTACAGCAAGAATAACTGAATACTAAGCTGGTGCGAAATTTCGAGATATATTAACTACTGTAGCACAAGACTCAAACACAAAGCGGTGTTCAGTTCACGGAATTCCCATATATGAAAATCCTGAAGGTTTTCCTTGTCTTGCACACTGCTTTTTTGGCGTTTCGCTTTTTAACAGCATACTTGGTTCGAGCGGGCCGATAGCAACAAGTCGTCACCAGTTTGTTGTGTCTGTTGCCAATGGCCGAAAAACCGGGTCGCGCGGCGCTAAGGAGTCTCCAACCGGCGCCGCCCATATCGTATTCGATTCGTTTTCTCCAAACATAATTCTGCCTACCACGGGTACAATACTGGATGTACGTTTGTATCTTTCCTCCTTCACTGTCAATTGATTACTAACAACTGCTCACTGTCTTCACATATCAGCAGAACTGGTTATCACGTAGGCAGCGGTGCAAAATAGGGAAGGTACCAGTACAATGGAAATTGAGCGAAGCCCAAAAAAATTCGTGAAGGTAACCCGTCAAAGTATGCAACGATGACCGACTAAGCGAATATTTAAGGTTATTAAAAATTTTGTAAGATATTCATGGTCGTTTCATTGGGAAGCTATACGCGTCATAGATTGTTCTCATCACCATATAAATCTAAGACCCATTTAAGGTCTAACAGCGACAGGTACATATTAAGCCTACATGAGGGAGTTGTGGAGTATGTACTGACAAGGCAGAAATCAAATCTAACCCTGGGAACAAACCTATACCTTTTGTAAATAGTTGAAATGCAGTTCGTCATTTCTTGCAGAAATCACTGTGTGCGCTCTTTGCAGATGAAATACGAATCGAGAGCACAAGAAAAGGCACTCTCTCATATGTCGTTGATCCGTCTTCAAAAGCTGTAGTGGTCTTAGCACATCATTATCGGCTGAGTCATTCAGTGACAACGGCATATTTCGGGCTACCAGACTCATGAATGCCTTTGAACAAACCCTCACGCAGAGGAAAACATAAATTATTCTTACGACTACGATAAACATAGTTACTCCTAGGATCCGTTTACTTCATAGACTCCATACGAATCTTCGAATTCCACATCTTATTTTCAAGTTGTTGTTTCCCGTTCCATACAGCATGGTGGCATACCGTTTCAGAGAGTGTATCACAGTTGTGTTTTATCGCCAAAAAGTGAACCCGTAGTTGACATCATATCTGGCTCTTTAGTCTTCATAAACATATTTCAGTAAGTATACCTTATGAAGAAACAGTCCGACGTTTCCTGCGCTGCGCTGCAGTGCAAGATCACTCGGAACCGGTTTGACCCTTTCTATTTTTTGCCATACACACGATACATGTCATGCCTTTCGTATGGTAGCGTATTCATCTGCGGCACCTGTAACTTCATTAATCCTCATGGAACTCAATAGGACGCTGGTTCATTATCTTTTGGTCTTTCGATAGACCGACCTGCTCAGTGAGTTACGCACATTTGAAGAGCACGAAAAGCACTATAGTTTTGGCATGACATTTATCACTTCGACCTTTTTTGGCAAGAAAGCCAACGCTTGCTCGCCCAGCTCGCGATGCCATAGATTTACTTTACCATAGATGACACTGTTTTTTGTAGGACTGGTGTGCTAACTTTAACGGATGTTCACGCTAAAAATAAGAGTTATTCTGAATTGTTTCTGAGATAAGAATTTTATTAGACTTGGTTACTTATTTGGATACTTCGATGGTCCGTCTTCACGAGTTGTGCCTACCCCAGCACATTTGCCATTGCCATATAGGGGGAAGAAATTCATATGTCATCCATTGACCTCGCTGAGGTGCGCCGGCTATTCATGTTCCATTCGTGATTTCTTTTTCGTTGAAGCACTGAATCTGGACTTGCTTTTTTAAGTGCATTGACTTATCTTCATCAAGTGGTAGACGAACTAGTGCTGCATTTCTTGCGGAGCGTTCTTACTTTGTCGATTCGTCTATGGAATTGTCATATATGTGCGGAGCCGGAGCCGTATTATATTGTTCTAGTCCATTAGCTCCACAGTCCTCGACGGTTAGAATACTGCTTCAGAATAGTGTAAGGCTGTGCATCAGTGCTTAAGCTGGCAGTTTTCGAAATTTCTTATGTCTTATCCGGAAAATTAGCAAACCATAAGTGTTATGAATATTATAAGTTAACATACCTACGTTCTAACAAAGCTTGGCAAATGTCTGTGTCCTTTAGTGAGCTGTCGTTCCAGAAAATGGGTTACCATCGAGAAGCCATAGTGTTATCCCATCACAGCTTCTCTTAAGGTGTTGTCTTTCCATGTAGTCAATGTTACGAATCTAAATTTTCGGAGATCTGAATTAGTGGATTCATTTAACACTCTCGCGATAACGCTTAATCTTGGGTACGTTGCGTCATGGACTGCGAACATGACTGGATTGTAGAGAAACTTGGTCTATCGTTGTATTGCTATGAATGATATTTATGATGGTCAATCGAGCAATAAGAATTCAAATAGTCGATTCGCGCCGAAATTTCTTCTTTGCAAAGTTGTTTGGAAGACGGTTTTTTGTATATTTCTAAGTGCATAATAGATTTTATCCAGACTATCACCGACCAGTATCTGTTATCAACTGGTGACAAAAATTTCGAGAAAATACTTCTATGTGTTAAAACAAACCACCACAGATAAAATGAAACCTATAGGCGTCTTACAGGCCGCTCCGGTAAAACCGTTATGACACCTATAGTTGTCATTCGTCGCGAGAGTGTTAAGGGCTACCACTAGAAAGGATGTGGATAAGTATCAGCATGTTTTAAGTATTTAAATATGCAATCTTATTCGTCGTCGAACTGAATCTTGAAGAAATTCCTCGGCTGACCTCTCTCCATACCAACCGTACCAAATGCCATCGCAGAGTCTAGTTGCTGTCACATAAAGAAGAATGAATTTTTTGCAGTTAAGAAGCTGAAAATGCCGTGGTCGTTCAGTCGCAAGAGATCCACATTCCATGAACCTGCCCGCGCTTACGTCACAGAATGGTGTTCACTTTATCTTGAAGATCTTAAGAGTCTAATGAATTGCCGCATCTTATGACGTGTTCTGTTTTCATGCCGAATAATTTAAAAATTTCAAGGAAGTGGATAATAATAAAAGAAAAAATCATAATAGAAAATTAAAAGAGCTGAGAAATGCTCTTTACTTAGCAGGCTTGGCAATACTACTCAGGAATAATATTATGCTGCAGTGAGCCACTTTCGTGAAATCGCCCGACATCTATCTAACCATAGCAAAGTTCTTCATCATCGTTGAACTGCATGTAGTGAGCATTCAAGGCATCCTCGATTTTGTGACAAATATAGCTCGAATGTCACTGCAGGGGCGAATCATTACGATTTTGATCAATGCCTGAGATTTCAGTCCTCTACTTTAAGCTGTTCTAGTTGGATCCTGCCTTTTTTTTTGTTTGATTGCTTTTTGAGCGATATGTTAGCCTTTCATTACTCACTAATTAGGAATGTATTGAGCCAACAATTCATCGATCAGCTTCACTACATTCTTCCACTTGTTAATGGTATCTTTTTCTTCATGGTTTGCTTGATTTCTTCAATGTTTTGATTTCGGTCCAACCTCATCGAAGAGGTCAACTCCGCGAAAATCTGTTCCGGTTCGAGTGTACTCAGAAAAGTCGTCAATAATTCAGATTAAAGCCTTTTTCGTGGTTTTTCTTTTTCAGTAGTGTTGATGGTTAGATCTATAGCTATCAACTAGAAAGCTTTTGGAAGAAAGAAGTCTAGAGGGCTTCTAGAACAAAGAGCTGTCTTTCTAACTCTTTTTCCAACGGATAAGATTTGATTTGACGCAAACTGGCTTTGAGAATGGTTCTTCTAAGACTTATGGCTAAATACTATCACATCACCTCAATGACAGTTATTTTTGATTTTGGAATTATTTGTCTACAATTGCTCTGATTCTTAACAGGACTTACGTGTACAATTCCTGCCTCTGAAGAACCTGAAAAGGAGCGAATTTAGTCCATCAATTGTGTTTCACACCGTTTGTAAGGGTTTTTTCTATCGAATAATTTTCTCCTTAATCACACGATTTATGCCGCTTTAGAAGAACACTTTCCGAATCTGGGATAAAGTAAAGTCACTTCTCGTTTAGCGTATTCACAGATATCTTCACTTTGAGTCATCCAGGCCTTCTCAGACTTTACTTGGATACTACTTTCTCTAGTGGGACTCGTAGATAGTTAGAACGTAAACGAGTTTGAGAAGACCACCAAAGCTCAGACGCAGGAAGATTACTTCGTACTCACCCATATTTGCCCCTGGAAGAAAAATTGATCAATTTAGTTTGATTTGCAGCAGTTATCAATGATTTTTACTTTTATCACAGTGATTTCTCTCACTTCTCTCTTTAGGAAGTCCTTTCAATAAACGTTTTCACTATTCGTTAAATAATCCTGACAGCTGTGTGAGACGATGATGAGTAAGCACAAAGACGATGTCGACCTTAAACCTACTCTTACCTTCACTTCCTTTATCGTAACCTGTATCACTTGTTCTATAAGTGGTTGACTAAATTGGGCGAACATCGTAAAATTTCCATTAGGTTTTTGTTGTGCGTCAGAGCTGCCGTAGTGAACTCTGCTCGATCGAAGGACACCATGAATTTATTATATGAGGTTGTTTATGTTCCTGTCTAGAAGGTGATTATGGATTGCTCACCGGGCTCCGTTGTGATGCAGGTGACCATGCAAGGAGTGGTAGTAAACTCCCGGGTGTAGTTTACGATTCTACATCGACGGTTCTCATAGCTGTGTTGAGGCGATCTTTTTGAATTAAACGAGGGATCTTTTTACATGGTCAAGTTATTCGTCCTTACCTTTTTCCGGGGTGGAGTTGTGCAAATTTAATGCCCCTTTTTGCTGATAAGCTAAATCAAACCTGGAAAGGGCGAACAAGAGATTAGAAATCGAAGTCATTTTACCCTGGACATCACCATAGACTCTTCCTCGCACATTTCTCGACATCATTCTTCGGTCTTATTACTGGCGAGCTCATGCGGCATGAGTCGAATTGAACAATGCCGTTGTGGCGGATTGCTGTTTGTCGTCATCGTCATGTCCTTGGCTGATCGATAACGCGTAAACCAGCCTGTTATCACTAATTCGACCCTTCAGAATCCAATTGAACCACTTCAGAGGTCGCTATCGCCCTCAACACTGTTCATCGCTGATTGATGATTGCTGTTCGCACTCTGCAGTGCTGAGTTGGTTAGCAATCGCATCATCATTGCGTTTTCGTTGTGAACGTCCTTGATAAACGATTTCACTTTTCTAGAAGAACCAGAGGCGCTGAGTTTGCTTTTTCGAGTTTTCCGCTTATCAGTCGATAATAGGAAACGAAAACTCGGCAAAGAGAACCTCTGCAGATTATCCATGATCACGTAGTTTGCTTTGGTTGCCGTAGTACACCGATGTTAGCGTCAAACTCATGTCTTCGTTATGACACAAAAGAACAAAGATTAGGAACACTCAACTTTTCCCACATTTTTCACTTAAAAATTGTGCTTGAAAATTTCGGTGATGACTACGTAACAACAACAAATTGACTTTGACAATGTTAACTATTCATTTCTGATTGTTCAGTGACAGGCCAGCATATCCCGTTTCCTTCCATTACGACAGGAAATAGCAAAGACAATAAGATGTTCGGAGTAGAACCATTTTAGTCTGTGTTCTGGCAGTCAGTTTCCATTTTGACACGACGATCGCGTTTTCCACCATTGTTTCGCCTTTCCATGGATCGCAAGTATTGTGTGTAATTCGTAAAGCAGATGAAAATAGCAACGAGGAAGCTCGCCTAGGAGCTAAAGTCAACACACTTTCTTCTAGGAAAAGCTCACCGTGGATAGTTTTTCAGAGAGCTTCCATAGTAGTTTTCTATCTGGAAGTTGCTATGCGTCATAATTTTGACGCTGGTTCATTAGAGCCTTCCGGATCCTTGAGGAAACTTGAAGCTGCAATCAATTGGTAAAATTGTCAGAGCACTTTGTAAAGAGAGTCTTTGCTTAACGAAAAGTTGGGCAGCACTTTTCCGCATGCAATAATGGTTTTTTTTAATCTTGGGAGAAGTCACCACATTGTCTGCTTTTCCTATTCCACATTTGTTCATTCTTTGCTGAAGAAAGTTTCTTGATGGATTGGACTGGAAACCGACCTTTGGCTGTATTCGAATCCTGTCTACTCATCCACCCGTATTTGTTTGCCTGCATTGTTTTGCCATCGTTGTACCCGTTGTTTTCGATGATTGCGGTGTGATCGTTGTTCCCAGGGTGTCGTCTATTTGCCTAAATTTATTCCATCTCCGTCGTTCTGCGGCCAACTGTGCAACCAGTTGCTTCCGTTATGAAGCGCTGCAGAGTGAGACCATTATCTGTTTCCTAGCTCTACCCATGCAGATTAGCGACAAGACCATAAGTAGTTAGGAACTCGTGCTGTGAAGATCTAGACGCCAGCATCCTTCTATTGTATTTAGAACAAAGTACGGTTGTTAAAAGAACACTTTTCCTAACCAACTTTGTCGAGTCTCTAAATCTTTACCGTAAAGAATAAAAGGATAAAGCTTCGGCGTTGATCAATCCCTGGGAGATGCGCTATGCATTCGACTTCATTTCGCATCGTTAGAGGTGATTGAAGGCACATCTGGCCTTTACAATGACTCGCGGTGGCCTATCGATGTATCGAGCCAGTGCTGCTATCCTCCCAGACAAGTCTGGTATCGATTTGCCCACCCCGGAGGGATGGAAAGCCTGGTGGGCCATGGGCGCGGGGATCGATTCAACGCGTGTGCTGCAGGGCGCCTCAGACCACTGCGCCACACGCGCTCTAAATCTTTACCTTAACCAATTTAATGTGTAATTTGTATAATTCTTTTTAGTTCTGTTCAGCAAACACGAGGTGCTATTTTATTTCTTTATTTACGTACAAGCTGACGTTTCGGCGGATTTCGCCTTCCTCAGAGCCTGGAAGGGTCAAGTTGACAGCAATCCACTCGGCCAAACACCTCCATAACCAAACAAAGAAAACGCTAAACCAAGATTTCAATCTCATTAAACACAGAGTCTTTGCAGACTCATCGCTTTCTATGAGGCTTCCACTAAATATGTCACGCCGAGACCAACCGCAAAGAGTTCACATGGAAGCGTAATGTGCTCCTCCCGTCAGAATAACAGGCTTATATACTGCCCAATATCACGCGTGATAATGAGGCATTCTTCCCTACGGTTCATTTTCGGATTTCTGGAATTAATCCAGAATGCCTCTAGAGTTTTGCGCGCTTGTGTTCTCGATTCTTGCGGGAGAATCGTAACCCTTACTTCAAAATCTTCTCCGTTATGTCTCTGCGTGCTATGCGTGCTTAGTGGAGTATTTGGCTTCCGTTTGCCGACTAGGTGTTCTTTTATACGTACGCAGAGTGGTCTACCCGTTTCGCCAACGTATTCGTCCCCGCACGCTTTACAAGAGATCAGTTAGACTGTTCCCGAATTCATGCAGTCACCGTCTCTACCATTGGGGCAAATTATGCAATTTTGCGTTGCACATAGACGGTCGTATAGGCGGTTACGAACTAGCTGGCGCCTTAGATTATTCAGTGGTATTTCGATTATCGTTACCGAATTCTCTAGACTGGCCCTTCTTAAACAGCGTTTTATAGCTGAACTTACTTCATTTGAAATGAAGAGCAGTATAAACAAGACCTTGTTGTCGCTAGAGTTATCGTTGGGGTACCTGTGGTTTCCTCTACACCTATCTCGAGCTACAGTTTCGTAACCATTAAAAATGACTATTTGTCGCGCCAAGTTCAGGGACTCCTCTCTCCTGCCTTCCTGTGCACACGCTGGCAGCTGTTCGAAACATGTTTCTCACAAGCGTCCTTTTTGTGTGAGAGCGGTGAGAGGAGAGGTAATGAACCAGGATGTTTTTACTACTTGGCTTTCGATACCACTTCGTAAACCATGTTATTCTATCCGTTGGCCCGTTTACACAGCTAGTGATAAGTCTGACCTTAAATGAGGATGGATCGGTAGACACGATATCATCGCTGGTTACCAACTTATGGGTTTTGGTTTTAAACTAGCAGCTCTTGCCATTTTGACACATTCGTGGTTCAATTTTCGGCATCTACTTTTGAACTCCCTCTCAGATGATGGACGATAAAGTGAAGCATCTTCAAGTTGCTCTTTCGTTATGTCAACATCTAAGTGATCGGGAATTACAACGAACTCTCCACCTTTATCACTAACCGGTAGTCTTATGTTTTTCGATCTTATCAGCTCTCGTACCTCTCGCGTACCACGTTTTTGTATTTCAGTAAGGTTGGAGCAGTATCTCTTAGCGCGATAGCGATTAAGGACTTTGAAAGTTTCATTCGTAAACATCCGAAATTTAACAGAAACTTCATTATTGGGTTCTTGTTGTCTAGAGAACGGTTGAAGAAATGGTGGTACTGGTACTGCCCCTGCTTTTTGTTGTTCGCGCCTATTTTGCGCTTCATCTCTAGCTTTTTTGCGGAGTCTGTCTTGAAGTTCATGTAAACTACATGCGACCCTACGCAAGGTTACCTTAGAAATAGGTTCAGATGGTGAGAAACTCGGTCCCAATTCTGTGTAATTTGTGTGTTTGATAAAACAGTAGACTACTTTATACAGGGCTTTTTCGTCTCATCATATCTTCTCTGCTTCAGCTGAGAAATTTGACGGTGCTCAACGACAAAGAAAGTGACATGAGTTGTTGTATATAAAGTACATTTTTTACAATCCTGAAAGTAGGAAAATTTTTGGAGGTTTTCTAAGCAGTTACTTCGCTTTAACATCGAAACTAACCAGGTCAAGGACAGTGACAAGGCCATTCACTGCATGAGGGTCAGGCATCACGTTTGTTTTCGGGCTCAAACATCAGGTTGCTCCTCAGTGAACGATTTTCGATCCTTGTACGTTGCTATAGCTCAAAATATTAGGAAGAAACAATGGCTCATGGTCTTCGCGAATACTTTATGATCAATGAGCTACCAAGTATTCTTTTTTTTTTTGAAACGCTAATAGTGTCAGGAGAACGGTTTTTTGTCTCCGCTGCAGTGAATTGACTTATACCACCCCTCTGTAGAAGTGGTTAAGTCCACGCAGTGCTTGGTCAATCCATCGAAAACCTCCATGAATGGCTGCCGTCATAAAAGAATTCTGGTTGCAAAGCAGTAAATGTCATTTTGATCCACAACGATCAGCAACGGAGTGTGCTCGCCACCTAATGGCGGCCTAGCATAACTATCAAGCGATTTTACAGAAAACCAAGGTCGAGCAGCACATAAATGTGAGAAGAACAAAGTGGCACATATTGAAGCCACCTAGGAACCCACAAGAAAGCATCGTTGTGGGCTTTAGGTGCAAAACCTTAAAAAGGATGTAAGAGTTCCGGGGTTGTCCAAATTTTAGGACAGGCAATAAAAATTTTTTAGTTTGATAAGTACACTCGTGTATAAGTGCTTGCGCTATCTTGAGCGTGGGCGTGTGCGGATTGTATCTAGAAGTAGTTTCGACAGGAAGCCTGCGAGTCACTGAAAGGTACAAAAAAGGGAGGATCGACTAGTTCAACTCAGAATCGCCGCCAACAAACGACACCCGCATGAACTTCGGAAAGGTCCAGCAAACTACGTTTGAAAGTACCCAAACCTAATCGATAACCCTGCAACTGAGAACCCTCGTGAGAACAACTTCGCCAAATTTGGTGAAAAAATAAAAGAGCACAGTAGTTTACCAGTTCTCAACAAATCATTTGTATTGGCTACTATACTGATCGCAAAGTTGTCGCACCTTCTTTCTTTCTCTTTAGAAAATTATTTTTCTAGCCTCTAGTTATCAAAGTACTTATTGATCGGCAATTTGAATCAGATTGCTCTTTAGTGCAATCGATCTGCGGTTTCCTTCTTGTTAGTGGAATCAAATGTTGTCAGCACTTCTATTGGACGAATTTATTACACTGTGCTAAATTTACTCTCACTTAAACCCAGCGAGAATAATCAACAAATTTCTTTAGATTGTTCAACCTACACGAGGTCGTTACACAATTTTTATTCGTCTAACATTTCGACGTCTTCGTCTTCCTCACAGCTGATTATCCCAGTCGGTGGGTCGTACTCTCGATAAGGTGTCTTTGTTGTCCTCTCGAGTCGAATCTTCTTCAGTGCAGCACCACTCGAATGAGGCAACCTCGCCTGGCGAAGCTCTTTTATATAGGACTCTTGTTGACTGATTGTCGACTGATAATGATTTCATTCCATGTCGGCAGTCTTTTCTGCAGTAGTTGCCATTAGAATAGCTAGCACGAGGAGTACTGTAGCGAACTCATTACATTTACGAAATAGTGAATTAAAAACAAAGAAATAGACTACTGACTGCAACACCTTTGAGTGCCACTGATCAACATAAATTATCCCATTTGGCCGCATGAGAACGTGCGTCCTTGAAAACTGATAGTAGAAAAGCCGTAGTTTTGAGTTCGAAAGTTAACTCCACGTAACGCACCAGACAGAGCAATAGCAGATTTCCACTTCAACAAATATTTGCGACAACCTTCTCTAGAATACATAATCCTACCTTGAGCTTGAGAGGCGCGTGTAGCACTGTGGTCAGAGGCGTCCTGCAATACATATGGGATCGATTACCACACCCCTGGCCCACCAGGCTTTCCATCACTCCGGGTTCGGCAAATTGGTACAAGACTTGTCTAGAATGATAGCAGCACTGGCTCGATACATCGGTAGGCCACTGAGAGTCATTGTAAAGGCCAGATCTGCATTCAGTCATCTCCAAACGATGCTTAATGAAGTCGATTGCATGGCGCATCCCTCAGGGATTGATCAACGCCGAAACCTTTACCTTTTCTTATCCTTTTACCTTAAGATTGTGAAAAGGATGTTGGACGACTTTGAAAGTTCTAGTATTGTTTGTATCATAGATGGAATGTCTAACTCGTGGAATGATGACATAAGTGTTGACCCTAATCGCTCCTACTTTGATTGGTAGTGTGTTTTTGTGTGCTGCCTTAAAATGTGTGATATTAAATAAATAGCGAGCTACCTCGCAAATGATCTCATCCTAGGCTAGTAACTCCCCAGTACTGGTTCCTTAGTAGCGTCGACCCCTTTATTATACTTATTCAGTTAAGCTAAGAAGAAAAGTAATGAATGAGGCGAGAGGTCATGAAAGTTCTAAGTAACTATGGCACCTGTGTTTTGTACACAGAGATCCTTCATCGTTAAGCTATATATCAACTTTATAACAGGAATTTTGTATTCTTCACCAGTGAGCTCATTGTAAGGGATCGAAGTAAAAAGGACGGCTTTAGGAACTGACAATACCTCGCCACAACTATTCAGCGGCTATGATTCCTATGCCAAAGAGGGAGTCACAAAGTATCGAAATGAAGCTTTTTGGCCGTCAACTACATCATTTCCGTCATGTTTATTGACAACGCACCCCAAGCAATGAGTGAACGATGTCGAGTGTTGACTGTGGATAAGTCACGAATCGCTACTGAAAGAAATACCGTCAACGAGACATAGATCCGACCCGTTCCAGATCCCCATGCAAACTCAACGAAAGGAATCTTCTGAATCCTTCAAAGAATAGTGAATAGTATGTCGGATTGAGTACATGCAGTCGATACGAAAACAGTGAGCGCTTCCAACTTTAAGCTAACATATCTCAGCCCACATTAAATTTTTACTTCAAATGAAAGCTTCTAGAATCTACAGAACTTTTCCTACAAGAAACAAGTTGTATTATTCTATTCAGATTGAATCCTGGGCTTTTTGGTTCCTATGAAATTCACTTCCCTCACCTTTTTTCGTTAAGACTTATATTTCGAGCACGAAAGCAATTGAACAATCGGACTTTCGTCCACCAGAACAAGGTGATTTTCTAAGGTGTCGTTTATGCTTCCATGAAAGTCCTACTTTTAAACATACTTAAATTAAAGCCTATTGCTAAAGCAATATGGTAAAACGATCTTCTTTAAATCTATCACATTGTCTTCTCTTCTCTTAGGATCGAGAAATTATCGCAGTTCATCGAAAAGTTAACCTCAGGCGTCTAAAGACCATTTCTTTACAAGTGTTTTGTCTGAGAATTGAGTGACTGCTTTGAAAACACAATTCGAATCAATGTTTGTGAGCTGCTAGCAACAGCTTGTGAAAACTATACTCTTTACGTTCGTGCATCTTTTTTAAATTTTTGGAAAATCCGTGAACCTTGGGTGACAGTCCTATATCGAAAATAATGTGGAAAAATCAATGTTGCCTACCTAATCCTCATTACATAAACATACTCATGATTTTATCGAAGGGCGCGTGTGGCGTAGTGGTTGGAGGCGCCTTACAATACACACGGGATCAATTACCGCATCCCTGGCCCACCAAGCCTTCCATCCCTCCGGAGTCGACAAACTGGTACCAGACTTGCCTGGGAAGATAACAACGCTAACTCGACAAATTTTTCGTCTTTCCTCTTTTCGTACTCTCACTCTTTTGCGTTTGTAACCTCTCCGCTCAGAAAAATTTGGAAACGAAAAGTCCTCGACGATGTGCATCAGTCGGCTTTCGCCACGGATTCTGTTTTTCTCGTAAACACCGACGACGGCAGCTAAAATCTGGGCAATCCGTCCTCGATCACAATGGGTACATCATATCATAGGGGGTTTTATTAACGGGAGCACTAAACCCTGTACATTTTTGCTCATACCATGAAAATCAGTCTATTTCACTACGGTAAGATGGTAGATTGCTGAAGCTGGAAGACCATTTGACAAGACACTGTAGTTTGAATCAGTATTTCGTTGGTACTGACGGCTGCTGAATTTGCTTTTTCCTTCTACTTTTAGCTTACTAAGCTTCCAAGTATTCAGTGATCTAATGAATATGGGTAGTCGTCGAAAAACCCCATACGGTTTTCAAGTACGCGCTCATATTCCGGCTTGTTTTACGTCTTCGTGTCCTGCGTGCACGCTATGGTTGTTCAGTGTGACGATGATAATCTCCAGAATGTTTCTATTTCAGAAGCCGGTGAACTCTTGCACGGTGAACTCTCGCACGGTGAACATCTGATGGAGGTGGTTCGCGCAAAAAGGCAGTCGATCCTTATTGGACCGCGCTCTCTGGAAGTGTATGGCGAGCAAGAAAAAGGTATGCAAAAGCAGATGTTTTTCTCTAGAAATTCTCGCGCCCAAAGGGTTAAGCTCTATACATTGATAACCAGAGTTGGGAAAAAAATCTTCGCTTTCTATAGATTTCCTTCAGGACCTAAGTTTGTGTTGTGGGTAATCAGCGTGTTTCGACGATGGGGATTTGTTATCACTAACTACGCCTGGTTGGCCATTGTGATATGTCTGACCCTGTCGGCATTGTCATTAGTGAAAGTTGTCCTCACTCCGTGAGTTTCATACTAGTTGCCTCATTATTAGTCTGCTACTATTGTTACCACGACTTTCCGTTATTGTTGTGATTGTAACTTTTGCTGCTATCACTTATTATTTCTAAAAGCTTTTTTCAGACAACATAACGAGATCACTGGCTACACACCGTACGGCGCACGTGCGAAAGATGAATTTCAGGAGTACCAGAACTTTTTTTCTTCCCAAGGTGAGACAGGTGTTATCACTTAGATAGAGTGAAACGACTTTGACGTGAAGGTGAAAAGCTTACTGGACTAAGGTGATGGTCACCTTTTGGTGTGTTCTGCCCAATACGCGATCGGACACCATCAGTCAATTATTCATCCGTGAAGTGAACTCCAGTTGATTTTTCTCTAGAATGCGCTGTGGCACCACAAGTTATTAACTGCGTAATTTCGAACAGACCCAAATTAGCAAACCGAAACGTACGGGAAGTACTATGTGGTTCCTTTACATTTATTTAATACCAACAGTTTTTTTACGAGGGTTTCAATCTTATGTTTTCCATGGACTCTTGAGTTCTTTCTTCTAAATTAGTTATTCAAGAAAAAAGTTCTTCTACTGAGAAGGAACCGGGAAGCGAAGAACTCTTCGCAAAGCGATAATTCTGGTCAACATCTAACAAGTTACGCGCAAATGCGAAGTGGTACTTAGCATTGTCAGGCATTAATCGACAAGGAACTCTTAATGGTTGCCGGCCGATCAAATTTTCTGCACAAGGAATAACTTCGATTCCGAAAAGAAACACCGGGAACATTTATTTTGTCCATTTTAAAAGCAACACTGAGTAAGACCTAAGAAAAATAAGTCAGCATTGTTACTTCTTATGTCCCATCTACAGGGCTTGTAGGCCTTTAATTTTTTTTGCCACAGATTTTTGCTCATCATTCTTTGTTTTGGGGCCATTGGAATCACGCTTATTCCTTCCCTCCCGGGTTAATAATAGGATTAATCCAAAAATTTTCAAAAGTATACGAGCTTGTAAGTTTCCCACCCCATTGTGGGAATAAGGGGTTTCCTGTTCTAAGGTGAAAAATCAATTTTTAACAAGACCATTTGTTTACCCTAATGCTCAAGATTTTTGATGTTCAAGTCACTTCAAATTCATGGTTTTTCCTTGCTCAAATATTTTAGAGGACTATGGGATCAGTTATGTATTGAACTTTTTTACGCTTTACTATAATAAGAATCGAAATCATTTCCACTATGCACGATTAAAAGGTGGTCTTTAGCCCAATGCAGCTGATTTTCAGGTTTACCGGTAGCTCCATACCTGTTCGTAGTAGCGAAGGACAACGGTAGTATGATTCGGCCGGAGTACATGCGTGAAACGATGAAGGCCAGTGAGAATGACTGCTGGGGAGGCAGTAGAATTACCGCTCAGTGACAACTGTGTTCAGATTCTCAACTATGCGATGAACAACGTCACGATGTTGAACCGAATCACCAACAAAAGCGAGAGCTTCATCCAATTCTGCGACAGCTTTTGCCAATTGAACGAACCTATTCGGCAATTCTATGTGGGTGCTTTCCATATATAACACTATTTCGCTAGTTTTGGATGGAATCGATGAGTTGTGTTTGAGACTGATGAGGGCGAGAAGAGGGAGGGAGTGGCTTTGTACCCAGTAGTATGTCTCTTTTTATTTTATCCGTCTTCACATCTACTGTGCGTATCCCGGCACTTCTCACATTCGATTCGTTTCCTCAAACCCATTGTCCAGGAAGAACTTCTAACTTTCGCGTGTGGCTTCGGTTGTTGCTTGAGGATTTCCATTTCTTCTTGAATTTTATAGAATGCTAGTCGAGCAAATCTCTCTGGAGTCTTGAGATAACTAGACTTGAGCGTTCCCAGTTGGATTGCAGAGAGTAATTTTTCCCTGACAAGTCCGGCAACAATTTCCCGGCCTCAGAGGGATAAGAGGCTTGGTTGGCCTGGAGCGGAATCGAACTAGCACCGTGCTCGTGATGACAGAGATCACTACCTCCGTGCTCTCCGCCCACTACACAATAGTATAGGTGTTTATTTTCTTTAAAAACTACTAACTTCTGCCAAAATTTTGGAGTGAACTCATAAGTAGTCGTCTGGAAAATTCGTTGCATTCAAAACAATGTAAAGAGCGAAGCCACTGTCCATTAGAGACTTTACAAAATAACGAGTGTAGCACCTCCGTGAGTCTAAATGCGGACACTTTTGAGTTAGATCTTTTTTCTTGGTCTTTTCACAAATGTTTGTGATTAATGAGTCCTATGTAGCTCGTCTTTGGCAAGCGGACTTTTCCCACTTGAAAATTTTGCAGAACGGCTACGTGATCCTCACTGAAGAAGGAAGCACGGGGTCGACAGCTCGCATTAAACTAAGCTATCCACAAAGTTCGGTCTTTGGTCGAGTTTTCAGCTTGCAGGCATGTTTTGATCTTTTCTGTTAGATCGCTGGCATTGTGCCATAGTGGGCTTCTCTAACTTCTTTACCTTTCAGCCGAACTTCTTCGGTGTGGAACTCTACAACGAAACAGAAGATGAAGTCCCCCGTCTTCTGGACAGTTCAAATATCGTCGATCTAGGTGCAGTTTGAAAATGATGCACACATTTTTTGGATAAATGTTTAAAACACCGTAAATATGAATTTTTGAGGCGCCCTGATGATTTAAGGATTGACTGGTAATCTTTTCATGCGTTTTAAAACTTTATTCATTGCGTACATTGTTGCAAAAACTTCATGAAGGCTTTGCTTTGAATAATGAACATCTCAGGTCTATACTTCTGTCCTTTAGACCTCGAAAAACCGTCGCAATGGAAGGCCCAGCAAAAGAGAAAAAACTCCACAATTAACTGTCTCGTATTTCCAGAACTTCGAATGCATATGAAAAACCTTACACTATAAGTAAAAAGACGGAGATTGTCCGATTCTGTAACCTTTGTTGTTTTAGTGCTAAACGAAAGTGTCGTGATACCGGAATTGCCACGAGTGACGAACATGAAGTCAGTGAAGATGTTGGCCATGCAATTTCGATCCAAACACAAGCCAGGGTGGTTAGAAATGGATGTGAAGAATTGGGAGATGAAGATGGTCGACATCTTCGAAAAGTCGGTGATCATCCTATCGTCCTTTCGAAATTCGGGTTTTAGGATGATAATCCCGCCAAATTTTGTTGTTAGAAAGCCAAATTTATTACGGTGTTTGCTAAATCTAGTCAATCTCTTTGAGAGTTTGCGATTCAAATCAGTGATGAGCAACCGCTCGATAAATAGGTCTTCAGGATGTAGATGAAATCTCTTTCGGACTTCTCCGACTGCGATATTCGCGCTTTTATCCGAGACCTTGCAATTCGTATGGTTATAAAAAAAAAGATGGGGCTTCTTGCATATTTTTCGACTAGTCGGTTGTGCAGCTTGGAAAGTCTCTAATTGCAAAGTGGTAAACTTTCTTTATGATCCATAGTGGACACCCACTTGGCTTGCCGAAGACAAGGGAACACTAAGAAATACCCATCCGAAGATTTCTAATCACAAAAAACGCTCGGCCAGAATACGGTAGTAGAAGTGAAGATGTATCTCGGAGCGGAGGTCAACCTACACACGAGCGCAGCCAAGAGTGGGAGAAGTGCTGAAGCACGTACGGCACCCGACGACAAGCAATCTGAGCACCTTAACAAAGAAGGAGACATAGAAGCAAATTTTTAGCGTTTTAGAAAGTGGGCGAGCGAGCTACAAATAAGAACTCGGAATGAAAGCACTCATACGATGAGAGCTGTGATGCTGTTCGTGTTACTGAAAGAAAGCAGTCAGACAGCGCTGAAGTGAGACTGGAACAAATGGTGGGCGTAGTGGACTGAATCCTGCTTGAGTCATTCGATGATTGATGTGATTGCAGGTGCTCGAGTGAAAGTTTCTATGATGTATGATAAAAACCCATATTACCACTGATATTTGCACATTCTCGTTCTTGACTAGAAGTTTTTTCTCCGAATACTTTGCCTTTCACTGACGCTAGTGAAACTAAACGATGCCATTATCCACATCATGCGATTGGAATAAAAACAATAGCCCTGAGGCAGTAAATTTTGGGCAAACTAAAGCAACAAATACAGGGAAGGATCAAAACCTAAGATCTAATATACTTACACAGTCAAATTCCATTTAAGCTTCGGTATTTCCGCAGCAAAATAAGAAGGCTTAGAAGCGTAGAACAAACAATTGTCCACCTCGCTGGGGAAACGATATGATGATTAGATACCATTCTGAAAACCTAGCAAAGTGACTAATCCATGTCGCTGGCTACCAAATCAGATAGCCAGACCTCAATGTCCAAGCGTTAGGCTATTTACAGCTGTAGCAAATTCGACACCTTGTTCCGATGTTCGCTATTTTCAATGCTCCATTCTTAACTTCTCCCTAGTCGCTCTCCATAGGGAGTTTTTTTCAGGAATTGGAAATCAGATCTGGTCAAGGTGTACTCGTATTCACAGTCGTACATAGAGGAGGAGATGGTTCGTGGTGGAATCATCATGCTTCCGTACCTTGTCGTCGGATTCGCTATCATGTGTGCTTGTAGCGTCGCTTCGGTCATGATCAGAGCATTGTACATGCATCAGGAGAATTGGTATAAGGTGCGCTTCATATAATCATTGTTTTTGAATATGAGCACATAATGTCAGCGTTAAAGGGGCCGATAGCATAGTGGTAGTGATGCCCGTCAACACGAGCGTGGTGTTAGTTCGATTCTGCTCTGGGCCAACCAAGCCTCTCATCCCTCCAGGGTCGAGAAGTCGGTGCCGTACTTGGCTGGGAAAACATTGCTCTCTGCAATCCAATTGGGAACGCTTTAGCCTAGCTATCTCAGGACTCCAAGGAGAATTGCACGGCCTGCATTCTACGACATTCCAGATGAAATGAAAATTCTCAAGCAGCAACCGAAACCACACGTAAAAGTTGAAAGATCTTCGTGGGCAATGGGTGCGAGGAAACGAATCGAATGTGAGAAGTGCTGGAATCTGAGCAGTAGATGTGGACGGACCAAATAAAATATTTTTAAAAAAATGTCAACGTTAGAACTATCGCTGTAATCAATAACCAGGTTAGCATCGTTTTAAAAAATCACACATTTCGGCCAATGAAAATTTATTTGAACGAAATAAACCATCATCTTTTCGAAAAGTCATCTCTCACGTAGACCAATAGAATTTTTTTTTGAAATATGAGCAAGTGAGGGTGTTTTGTGAGCTTTCGCTGCTGGTAGTTCAGTGGCTTAATCGGCTTGTTCGCAGATCGCGCTCGCCATCATGGCCTGCATCACTCCACTGCTGGCTTGCTCGACTGCCCTCGCTCTGATGTTCCTTTGCGGAGTTCGGTTCGCTTCCATACTCTGCGTGATTCCATTCCTGGTGCTTTCCATCGGTGAGGCCGTCCTTCATTTGCTTATATATTACCTAATTAATTAATTTATATTACATAAATCATGAGGGCTTCCGACGCTGATCTTAAGAGATGCGCTACGTATTCTGTTCCACTAAACACCCTGAAAGCTATCGAATGCACTTCTGGCTCAAACAATAACTTTAGAGGCCTATGCTCTAAAGAATGTTAATAATTCTACCGGAAAAGATATGTGTTTCATCAAAATCAATCTAGATGGGTTCAATAAACTGAGAACTTCGAAAACTGTTTGCCTGCCGCTGCGCAGTAGCACTTCAATGTGAACTAAAGAAAGAATTGCTTGTATCGAAGCGCTTTGTAGATGATAATAACGTGAAGCTTAGATTCGAAGCTAAGTGGAAAATATTCGACGAAGCGCTTACAAGTGATGTGGTCAAACCTTAAAATTTTCCAACTCAAACATACTCTTTCCCGTAACACTTGCAAGACATGGATAATGATATTATCCAATTCGGTATCTCTCTTCATAAATAGGTAGCTGTCTATTTGAAAGAGCATTTGATAATGAGTCGTCGAAAAATTGGCGTTCGAGTGATATGCTAGGTGTCGACTCGTCCTACCTAATGATCCACGAATGGCAACGGGTCACGGAGCATGTGAGAGAAACTCCTAAGAAAAAGGACAGTGTCGGGCATCGAATGAGCGAGGTGCGTTAGCTTTCAAATCCTTTCCTCAAGTGCTTCAACAAATAAATATTTTAACGCTTCCTATTATTGGAAGCCTTATTCAATAGGTTTGGACGAAAATACTTTAAAGATGTATTCAAATCCATTCTTTAAAATAAGATGGGGTATGTAGGAAGCATTAGAAAAGAAGCACTTCTACGTCCTTTCCATCTGCTAGTACCGTCAGTCCAGGTGCTGTCTGAAGTTGGCCCTGCAATTCTGATATCGTGCCTGACCAATGTGTTTGCCGACGCCGTTGGATCGTTCACGTCGTCTCCGGAAATCACTCTGCTCTGCACTGGCAACATGCTGTCGATGTGTATGGCATTCGTCTATCAGGTATTGTTTGCTCTTTATTCCAAACAAAAGCTTCATTATTTTGAGACCCCACTCGATTCATTACGGCTCTGAAGAAAGTGAAGATGCCGAAACGTTAGCCACAATAAAATATCGTTTGATGCTTCGCGTAAACATGTAAGTAAATAAAAGTTAAATATTGCGATTTCGACTGTAGCTTTAGTTCAACTGGGTTCAATCCCGATTTATGCTTTTCAGATCAATCCCGTTGATGGGTGATTGCTGATAGAACCGATAGAGTAAAAAATACACAATAGAAAACAAAGCAAGAGTCTCGGTAGGTGTGTTGGCTAGCACGTGAGCCTGCAGTAAGAGAATCGCGGTTTCCAAACCCGTCTGAAGTTTCGAGTTTTGCTCATATCTCAGCAACCTTGTGATTGATCGTGTAATAACCCGGATCTTTCTATGTTCTTCTTACGAAATCCATTTATGGAGTAGGTGAAATCCTCTTAGTGTCACCATCTTTTATGTTTTACAATCTCTAATAACGGCAGGATATCCCTCACTTCACGTGTCAGACTCAAGAGCATATGAGCATGTCTGCCTCTAACAAATATACGGACAGCGACTGAAAGTCTGATTCTGCTCTACTCGAGGTGAAATGTGTACTGAGTCGCACGTTCGCATCACACTTTGTAAACCAGAAATTTTAAAATTTTTCCATTGAAGTCACACTACCCTGCATTTTTTGTCCTCCGTTTACCTATATAGCCCCATAATCGGCTGGGAAAAAAATGAAATCTCAGTGTGAGCAACTTAAACTCGAGCTATTTTAGATGACGTTTTACGCCGGTTTGATGGCGATTGTAGGGCGTTACGAGATCAGCGAAGAAGTCGATGAAAAAAACCGAATGGCAATCAGTATCGCTGAAAATCGTGTTAACATCGCTAGGCATCACCGTTCGATTACCGTAAGTTTGGCACTTTCTGAAAGAAACCACATCGTTGACGTCCCTTGCCAAGCCAATACAACAGAGTGACCAGTGTATCCACAGACAATCAAGCTATGGGTTAGGCAAGGCTGAAAGACTCCACTTACTAGTCAAACAGCAACATTCATTCTCCTAAGAGGAAAGCTTTCAATGGAAAATTCTGGATTCTAGATGCCCAGAGCATGAAACCATGTGAAGTGAGAAGAACCATCTTAGATTTCAGTTAGCAAATTCTCCTTATCTACAGTGTTTTATGCTCAAGTCATTAATTGATATCCGCTACTTTTTCAACCCCTTCAAGTTATGAGGACTGACGTACGCATCCTGAAAAAACTAGCAAAGAGATTTTTCTGGTAGCTGTTGAGTGATAAGTTCATGTGTAGCATCTCTGTTGCATTCACAAGATAAAGTTGTAGCGTCAACCGTCAAAGTTCCACCAAGCAACGAAGCCAGTGATTAGTAAATTCATGAAGGACTACGTGACCGTCATGACAACGCCTGTCGTCTACACTGCCATTGTCGTCATCTACGTCGCCTATTTGGTGCTGAGTGTGTGGGTACGTGCGTTTCGCATATTATTCTTAGTAACAAATTCTATGAAACCGTTGCGTTAGTACGGTACCACTTATTACGATAAAAAAAAGATGAATCTCTCGGCGTTGATCAATCCCTGAGGGATGCGCCATGCATTCGGCTTCATTAAGTATCGTTGGAGGTGATTGAATGCATATCTAGGCTTAACAATGACTTGCGGTGGCCTACCGATGTATCCAGCCAGTGCTGCTATCTTCGCAGACAAGTCTGGTACCAATTTACCGACCCCGGAATTATGGAGGGCTTGATGGGCCGTAGGCGGGCGAATCGATTCCACGCGTGTGTTGCAGAGCGCCTCCAACCACTGCGCTACACACGCTGCTGCTTATTACGATGCAGTACTTAGTGTCTGAATTAATGAAAAAACAAATAAATTGCATTTTTCGTTACAGGGCCTTACGATCATTAACATCAGTCTGACTGCCACGAAACTCTTCGCCACTGATTCGCCGCTTTTAGAGGTAAGCGAAGCACTCTATCATCAGCCTCGTCGTTCCTTGAGCTAAGTTGACTTGAGTCTTTAGACAATCAGTCTTGATTGTATAATAAGCGTTTTGTTCCGTCTAGTCTCTCATTCTTTTTTTAGCTCCCTGAGCTTTATAGTGCTTTTTTATGCTAACGGAAAAAGGTGGAAGCAACAAATTGTCCGCGCTTGTAGAACGATGCTTTGTTTCATGTAAGAATCGCCAAGAGATTTCGGTGTTAATCAAACGCTGAAGGATATGTAATTCATTCGACTGCATTTGTGGCTTCGTAGAGTTGATCGAATGTATATTTACTCTATATTCATGTAGGAGGTCCGTCCATGTACTCAAATCAGTGCTTTATCCTCCCGGTTAAATTATGTACCAAACCGACTACTCTGGACGGATGGACGGTGTGGCTTTCTAGCAACGGCGTGTTTTCTAGTAGGAGAAATCGCGGCAACAACCATGTGTGTTGCATAGCATCTCTAATCACTGTCTACACGAGTGCCGCGTTTTATGTATAACGATATAAAGTCTAGTAAATGTATGTTTTGTCTATATTCTTGTTTAGCAAGCACGAGGTGTTATTTCATTCTTTATTCAAGAACAAGCTGACGTCTCGGCGGACTTCACCTTGTTCAGTGCCTTGAAAGGCCAAGTTGACCGCAGTTTACCTAACCAGACACCTCCATAACCAAACGTAGAAAATGTTAAACCAAGATTTCAGTTAAACTGAACACAGAATAAGTCCTCAATGGTGCTGAGATATTTGCAAAACTCCAGATTGCAGGTGTATGCGGTGGGGAACGAACGCGCTATTGCCCTTTCCGGGAAGTAGCGCGTTCACCACCACACCACGCGGGTCCTTCGTTTCGCCTGTCTTTCAGTTGCTGATGGCAAAAGATCGATAGAACTAGCTAAGAGACAGGCGAAACGAAGGACCCGCATGGTGTGGTAGTGAGCGCGTTACTACCCGAAAAGGACAATAGCGCGTTCGTTCCCACCGCATACACCTGCGGTCCGGAGTTTTGCAAATATCTCAGCACCATTGAAGTTATATTTCACAATGAATACCCTGCCCTTAAAAAGAGTAGGCAGTAAATAATAAGCTAAAACAGAATAGATCCTTTGCACACTCACCGTTTTCCATGAGTCTACCACTGAATATCTTACCTGGAGACCAACCGCACAGAGTTCACATGGAAGCGTAATGTGCCCCTCACATTAAAATAGGAGGTTTAAATACTGTCCAACATCGTGCGTGATTCGAAGCATCCCTACCTGCTGTCCATTTTTGGGTTTTTGAGAATTATTCCAGAATGCCTCGAGAGTTTTGCGCGGTTGTGTTTTTTTTCCTGTGCGAAGATAGTAACTTCTACTTCAAAATCTTCGCCGTTACGTCTCTGTTTCCTATGCACGCCCATGGAGTATTTGGTTTCAATTTACTCACTAGGTGTTCCTTTGTGCGGATGCAGAGTGGTCAACCTGTCTCGCCAATGTATTTGTTCCCGCACCCTTTACAATAGATCAAATAAACTGTACCCAAACTCATGCAATCACCACCTCTACTGTTATGGTAAATTATGCAATTTTACGTTGCACATAGACGGTTATACAGGCGGTTACGAACTAGCTGGCGTCTTAGAGTATTCAGTGGCATTTCAATCACTGTTACCGAATTTCCTAGACTAGTCCTTCTTAAGCAACGTTCTATAGTTGCACTTATTTCGTTTTAAATGAAGGGCAGGATAAACGGGACTTTATTATCGCTAGAGTTGTCGTTTGCGGGCTTGGGTTTTCCTCTACACCCATCCCGAGCTAAAGTTTCGTAGCCATTAGAAATGGTCATTTGTCGCGCCAAGTTTCTGGACTGCTCTTTCTACTCTCTTCATGTGCACACGCTGGTTGCTGTTCGAAACATATTTCTTATAAGCGCCCTTTTGGTGTGTGAGGGGTGAGAGGAGAGGTAATGAACGAGTATGTTTCTAGTACTTAGCTTTCTGTTGCACTTCATAATGCAACCGCAGCCGTTTTCCGATAGGTTAATTTGCATGTTCAGAAATAGAAGCTAGTTTTTTGTCGGTTTCTCTCGGATGAACTTAATATACTCTGGTTGTTCACTCAATAGCTCAAAACATTTCTCCATCTCTTCCTATATGGAGTAGATGGTAAAACAATCATCTATATACCTAGAGTTATGCCTATACATCGATTACTGGTGCTTCCATCATAGACATAAACACAAATGTCAAGGATTGGTGGGAGTCTATGCCTCATTATCAACCCTCTCATTTGTGCGTAATTCTTCCCAGGCCACCTGAATATCCAGTAGTTTAAGCACTCTTTTAAGAGTTCCAGGAGCTACCGAATCGAGGAGCCATACATGTTCATTGCCTCTTCGTGTTGCCTAGGAATTCGAGGATGGCGTGCATGGAGGAGTCGTTCGACACGTTTCTATAAAGATAGACGGTAACGTCGAAAGACTCCAATACGTGCGCGTTATTAGGACACGCGTTATGTTGACGATCCAGAAACATCTGGGTGTTCGTAAGATGCGCTGGAATGTGTTTAAAAAATGGGCAAGTATTTGGGTTAAAAACCACATTCTCTCCGTTGGCCCGCCTACACAGCTAGTGACTACTCTAACTTTGAATAACGATGGTTCGGTAGGCATAAGATCATCATTTGATATTAACTTATGAGTTTTGATAAGTAAATATAAAACGGAACGTGCTAGTAAATCAACTTGAGATGACTGATGGCTTTGAACCAGTCGCTTCTGCGTTTTTAACCTATTTGTTGATTCATTTCCGTTATTGACTTTTAAATGCTTTCTCTCCTCAGATGATGGGCGATAAAGGGAGGCATCTTGAAGATGCTTTTCCGTTATCCCAATATCTAACCGATAAGAAATTATTGCAAATTCTCGCGCCGTTATTGCTACCGGATAGTCTGAGTCTAACCTTATTAGCCTTATTAACCTTATTAGCTTTCGTAACTCCAGTATGGCACATTTTTGGAGCGATATCCCATCGCATAATAGTGATTGACGACTTTGAGTTTCGTTTGCAGGTATCCGAAGTTTGACATCAACATTATTGTTGGGATCTTGCTCTCTAAAAAATGTTTGAGGAAATGGGGCGCTGTTAATGCCACCAGTTCTTGTTGTTCGCTCCTATTTAGCGCTTCAGCTCTAGCTTGGTTGCGGGGTCCGCTATGAAGCTCATGTAGCTACATGCGACCTTTCGCAAGGATACCTTAGAAATGGGTTTAGATGGTGGAAACTTTGGCCCAATCCTAGTAGCGAGCGTGCTCTACCAAGGAGACCCAATCCTCTAAACACGATAAGTCTTGATTTTTGTGGCACATTATTTATCTTGGTGTGGTTCGTTTGATCTTCGTTAACGATGTTTCTATATGAATGTGTCGTTTTCTTGTTCAGCAATCGCGAGGTTTTTAAACAGCATACATTTGCTTCCATGTTTCATGATGTTTCTATAGTTTCCTGAAGCTGTGTTATGCGATTTACTCAAAAGGTCTTCGAATTTTCTTCGGAAAAGCACTTGAGCAGGTAGTATCTTTTATGTTTCAGCTCGACAAATACCGTATTACGTACCAAGTGCCCAGCTATTCGATGGCTACCGTATTCGTGTCAAAGCCCGGCAATCTCTCAGAGCCAAAACGGCTTCACCGCATCAATGCGTATGTCATAATGCTTACCATTGCACTTCGCCTGATAAAAATGGAAAGATTTTGGAAAAAAAACTAGTTTACTAGCAAAAAAGTCGTCTAATTTATTATTACTTGATACTTGAACGGCCCTTCCTCACTACTGCTGTGGGCCCCAGCACAATCACCATTTTTCGGAGATTTGCTGGTTAAGTCTTTGTGGTTTCCTGGAATCTCGAGGTCAGTCTAGCCAAAGTCTGCCCCAGGTCTTCACCACCACAGGCAGTCGCAACCTTTATGGATCAGAGGGAGATTTCTCACCATGCAACTTTGATACCGGGACGGTGGTGGATCCTAGTAATGGTTTGGTATTGGTAATTTATTATTAGAGCACATTTTTATCCACTGTAGTTCCAGAACCATTGAGAGTATTGCAGACTGGTTGAGGATATGGAAAATCTGAAAGGAACGTGGGGAAAAAGCTGGGGACCGGTTGGCACGAATTTCTTCATGAGAGACTATGCGATTTTTCATCAGAGTATGACGGGCTCATTGTTTTCCTTTCGCATCTTAACAATTGTGAAAGTTAAAAACTAAATTGTTTAAGTGGTTAAGTGTAATAAAGACAAGAACTTCCAGCATTTGCTGACGACGGTAATGACGAATTCGCAGAGCCGGAAGACGAGGAACCACTGACAACCACACCTGCAACCATTGAAGTTCGTTGATGTTACAACATATAGAAATGTTGTGCTTAGTTGTTTAGACTTTCCAACTTACATGAAGCTATTATGTAACCCTCATTCAGCTAATAGTTTGACGTCTTCTTCTTTAGAACTGGTGGTCCCTGTCGACGGTCCACAGCCTTTCGTCCTCACAATGCGGGTCTCCGTGGTCGTGTCGAGTCGAACTTTCTTCGGTGGAGCACCACTCGAATGACCTTATTCGAGGGCGAACGACTGTGGGCCATCGACTCGGATCATCGGCTCTGAAGAAAATGAAGGCATCGCGACGCTAGCAAAACAAGAGTTGTATAGCAACCTTGTGCAAATTGAACACTCTAAGCAAATATATTGATCATTTACGAAGAGATTGGGTGGCAGTTTGTTCAGTGCTTGGTTTTTATTTCAAGAAAGGAATACAACAAATAGAAAGTAAATAAGACATAACATATTCGTCGCTTTCTCTCTCAGCAATCGCGAGGTTGTTAAACAGCATACGTTTCCTTCCATGTAATAACACACACGCAACACAACCGTAGCTGACGTTTCGGCAGAATCGCCTTCCTCAGAGCCTGGAAGAGTACACTAATACGGAACTCACTAGGTCAAACGCTTTAACAGCACAAACAGAAAGATGAAAATCTGCTCGATAATTACAAGATCTACGGCTTGTCGAAAAACCCACCGCTTTTTTCACCTGTCTTCCACCGAGGAAGAACAGCCGCTCAGAGTCGCATATGGTTGACGACTGCATCTCCCCACATCAACGACCGATACGTAGGTATGGGGCAAAATCACGCGTAATCTTGGGAAATTCCTCACTGCTATTCATTGTAGGATTTTTGGTATTTATCCAAAAAGCCTCGAGGAGTTTGCGCGTTGGTGTTTTAGGATACCGTGCGAGGATAGCTACGGTTGTGTTGTATATGTGCTATCGTATGGAAGTAAACGTATGCTGTCTAACAACCGCACGATTGCTGAGAAAGAAAACGAATTCATAATCCAATGCCGAGGTTGATAGGAAGTCGATCCTGGGAACATAACATATTGTTTTAAGGTGACGACTTTCAACGATGACGAACTAAGATACTTTTTGAAATGGCCAGAATACGATTTCTGGGCAGGATTTGTGAAGCTGAAAAATGGAAGCGATGGGTAGGGATTTCGCACTGTAAACTGTTTTTCGAAAATACAGCATGTGCGACGATAGCGAATGTAGTGAAGAGCTTAGAGGTGCGACGCAACGGCTGTACCGTTAGTTCACTCACATGCGTTGTGCTTGCCAAGCCTTGCATCCTTCAAGGGTCGACAGATTGTACCAAACCTTTCTGAGGGTTAAAAATACTGAATCGCTGCATACGTAGACCCACAAAGTCCTCATGTAAGCCAAACATTCATTCAATCACCTTTATGATGCAGCGAATGGAATTTTAGCGATTCTCTCAGGATACCTTTTTTGCCTTCTTCTCTTTCTTCTTTCTTTCCCGCAGGAATATTTGAAAAAGGTATAGAAGTATAAAACTGTGATGAATAAAAATTTTAACCTAGTTGTGTGCATTCGTCGAAGAGAACAGTCAGTGCTCAGACAAAAGCGCTGCACAATGTTGTATCTGCCAAAAAGTTTATCGACCTCGATTATGTAATCCACAATTCTATATTAAAATAGACCTTGTGAAAAAGTCCTAATTGATCTCAATCTCGTCTCTGGTTCATCGCAGTGAAAGCGAATTGTCGTTTTTCAGGCAAGAGCACCTGGATCGCTTCTTCTTCACGACGAGCTACCACGGCCAGGCGCTGTCGGACTGGAATGAACGTGGAATGATGCTGCACTCCTGGCGGAAGCTTGTCGACAACTACAGGTTCTTAAGAATGTTTTCAAATCTACGATATTCCAAACCATCCATTTTCCAGAATTAAGGAGGATTTTTTCAGGCTTTATTTTCCAGAAAAAAATTCTTATAAATTAGATAAAATAAAAATAAAATAAATAAAAATAAATTCCTAGTTTGATTACGGCCTAGTGTGCTGAGACTTTTACTTACCCAAAAAGAACTACTATACGCAGTTCACAAGTCCATGATAGTTTTTCGGTGGAAAAAACAAATTTCTGGATACCTCATTCACATTCGTTCGCCTTTGTTTACCGAAAGAACAATCTTGCTGAGGTATCCAATGCATCTACTTTGACAAAATAACAACCTGACTAGGACATGCATTGTCTTTCTAAAGAAAGCCTTCAGAACTTTTGGATCCTCAGCATTTTCAGTGAGTTTGAGCCATCGGTGTTTCATGAAGATGGAGTGTACTTGGATTTGATCGACAATATGGCGACGGACACGTGGCAGGTAGGTGAAGGCGTTCTATGATGACACGAAATTTCCAGAGCTCCATGGGTTGTAGCGGTTAACTTTTTTTTATTCACTGCCTATTACAATTCGTCACTGCTGAATATTATGTGTGATACAACCACAATGATGCTGAGATATTTGCAAACTCCGGACCGCAGGTGTCTGCGGTGGGAAACGAACGCGATATTACCCTTTCTGGGGCTAACGCGTTCAGCACCACACCATGCGGGTCTTTCATTTCGCCTGTCTCTCAGCTTATAGTAGTTGCATCAGTCAGATGACCAATGTGGCACAAAGACAGTAACCACAACGCTCAAGAAATATTCCATTAAAATTCTCGTATTTCATTCTTTCTACTTCTGTTCTCGTATTTCAGTCGTACTCCCTAGGTTTTATCGAAATTGGAGGCTTCTATGACTAAACAGAACAGTTCTGTTAAATATCTCAGATTATTCAAGTGATTTCAGTCAGTTCTGGGCACTTTGGTCTGCATGGCATTCGTCTGTTTCATTTTCCTCAACAATCTCTTTACTGTTGCCATCGCTAGTCTTTCAGTGCTATCCATATGTGCAGGTACGGGCTTCTTCTCCAGAGTGATTGCATATTTTTTTAAAAATTTGACAATGCCGCCATCATATTACTTGAATACTTGGGTGGCCCATATTCATTGGTTGTGAGGACGCCAGCGTAATTTCGGTTCTTTCGGGGTTTTGCTCATCTAGCCATTGTGGTTTCCTGGAGGCCCGCAGTCAACGTAGCCAAAGTCTCCACCAGGTCGTCACCACAATAGGCAGCCGCCGGCCTTTCTAGACCAGAGGAAGATTTGCCGTCATGCGACTAGTTTCACACCAGCACGGTAGTGGATCTTGGTATTCGTGCTACCATCATATTAAATTTTTTAACTTTTGTTTCTGCTTTTTCTTCATTCATTTTCCCGTAGCTCAACTTTTCCGGCGTGCTTTGAAAATATTCACTGATTATTACACCGTATTCTCTTACGGTGTGCTCAGCGGGCTCCGAGAAGGTAACAATTTGTTCCAATCGAACGCTGAAGCCACCTATTTGGAGGATCTCCATTTTGATAAAACAAAATCCTCATAATGTTTAACGTTTTGTTTTCTGTCTTCTATAATTTTCATGGCTGGTTACTAAGCGAAATACAACCACAACGTTGCTGAGATATTTGCGAAACTCTGGACCACAGGTGTATATGTTGGGGAACGAACGCGCTATTGTGCTTTCCGGCGAGTAACGCGTTCACCACCACACCATGTGGGTCCTTCGTTTCGCCTGTCTCTCAGCTATTTTTGCAAGAGTTTTGCAAAAATCCTCATTATTTGAGAGCAACGTCGTTACTGATATGACTGAGATGTCGAAATATGATCGTTTTCTTCAATGGACTATATCTATTATGTCTATAGAAATATATATCATGGTAGGAGGGACCGTAAAGCTGAGCAGATGATGTGGTGCCGATTGTTACCCATACCCTTTGTTAATTCACACTCTAAGCTCCAGTGCCCTTATTCGGTAAGAAGTCCGACAATAGATTTTTGTTACGTCTTGGTGGATTTTAAATCCGAAAGCAAGCTCGGTGCTTCGCCTAATTAACTAGCGCCTCAGATCGGCCGGTAAGGTTTCCTGGATGTGATTATGATACATACAGAAGAGTTTAATCTCCACACAAGTCGAAAAGGTGTTTGACATTTTCATCCAGAAGCCGCCTCTGTTGAGAGTATACCAACGAGAAGAGTAGCAAGTTCCATGGAGGAAACTGAGCCGCGGGGTGCTCAACCTCTTGCCAATGCGTACTGACGGCCTCCTGTTTAAACAACAGGGAAAAACACTGAGCACATTATGGTATGCTAGCAATTGAGAGGTTGTATTACTTCTGACGAACACCATGGCACAACCTAATTTGAACAGATCGCAGTGAAAGTAATGAAAGGGTACATGAGGTGTTTTCGCATGGTATCGACTGCGCTGTGTATTCTACACACATAATTGGGAAAGATAAGGTAATTTAATGTTTTTGACCCCATTATTGAGCGCGTGTGGCGCAGTGGTCGGAGGCACCCTGCAACACATGTGGAATCGATCTCAGTGCCCATGGCCTTCCACCCTTCCGGAGTCGGCAAATTGATACCAGACTTGTCCGGCTCGAGACACATCGGTAGGCCACTGCGAGTCATGCCTTCAGCGATGGTTAATGAGGTCGAATGCATGGCACATTCCTCAAGGATTGATCAGCGCCGAGAGCTTCATCATTTTTTTCCTAACCTCATTGTTTTGCAAAGCATCTTTCTTTCATTGTCTACGTGTCAATAACAACGTTTTCTTTTTTAGGAATTCTTGGCATCTTATCATGGTGGGGAGTGGATTTGGATCCCATATCGATGGCCGCTACCATCATCTCCATTGGATTCTCTGTCGACATCCCAGCTCACGTCTCCTACCACTATTATCAAGCATGTGCGAGTTTCCATCTCTTTATCACTGCGTGTCTACCAGAGTTGAAATGTTTGAGCAGTATCATAGCACTCTTTACTACCAGGCATTAGCGGAGGTGCCTTGTAACTCCGACCCGCCATCACCAACAACTCATGCGCTTTTAAACACTCTGAATTGTCGGGAAAAACCAAAAAGCAAATGGTAGACGCATGACTCTCTTGATACGTTGAAGGAAAATCTGCTGTTACTTTACCAGTCATCATATTAAATAGCAAAAATGTGTGCTCTGTATTTTCGCATGGGTAGGTTACATCCCATGAGAAACTCTGGTGTAGAGATAGTACTTACTACTAACTTCTACGTGATGTTGGATTTGACGCTGTCACTGTTGCTGTAGAGTGGCTCACGTCGACTAAATTGACTTAGAGGTTCTTTCAAGTACGGCGAATGCATGGTGGTATTGTAGCTCTG
Source organism: Angiostrongylus costaricensis (assembly GCA_900624975.1). Lineage (NCBI taxonomy): Eukaryota > Metazoa > Nematoda > Chromadorea > Rhabditida > Metastrongylidae > Angiostrongylus > Angiostrongylus costaricensis. The sequence continues at coordinate 81,009 of UYYA01004105.1, read as the reverse complement.
CAAGAAGGTCCAATGTCTCGGCCAGCCGATCGGCTCACGAACTGCCTGTCGTCGGTGGCGTTCCCGGCACTACAGGCCGCTCTCAGCACTATCCTCTGTGTTTGCAGCCTGCTCTTCGTTAATTTGTACATGGCAGGGGTATGCTACTTTCTTTTTGCTTTTACAATATCTAATTTTAGAATTTCGAGCGTTTCTTCATTCTATAAATGCTCAAAATGGACTTAAGTTCATTAGGAACCTTGAGAAATCGAATGTTCCTGGAAATGTCGGCGTTAACAACAGCATATTTTGGGTGATCCTTAAACACTAAAACGCCTTCTGACTTGTTCTCTACTGTACCCAGCAGCAACAATAAAATTGCCAACAAGGACTTTTATCTCATAATTCTCTTAGTTCTTTGTATCCGAACTGTTCCAAACTTTTAAATAGGAAAAGATTTCCTGAAAAGTACTTTTAATTTGCTTTAAAATTAAGAGAGTCTTTCGATCCATCGTTGCTTCATTTCCATTTCACTTGATTCTCTTCCAAACGGACCTACTATCCATCAAAAGTCGTGTCTTCAGAACCAAATGAAGTGACAAAAAATCTGTAGGGTGATACTTCAATCTGTTCTTGTCTATTTCTTTTTCCAGGTGTTTGTTAAGACGATGATTCTATGTGTTGTGCTATGTAATTTACATGGTTTGGTATTTATTCCGGCGATTTTAATCATGCTAGATTCCGTCAGATGGGCACTACGACCGAAAGGTGTGATCGTTCATCTCCTCAATAACTAACAGAGATAAGCAACCACCTTAATGCGGCTTGTTTCAGGAGCAGCAGCTGAGATAAAGCCAATCCCAGGAAAGGCATCCCGAACGAAGCAAAAAACTGCTAGAGTATAGTTTTTCGCCTTTGTGCTGCCATAATTCTCTCATCGGTCGGACATATCCTTTCAGATCGCGCCCGAGAAGAGCTTCGTCACCGACCGTCCAGAGGTCTGAGACTCCTTCAACACGTCGACATAAGAAAAACGGGATATTTTCTCACGATTTCCTCACTCAATGCTGTTCGTTTCCCATTCTCAGCTAGCTCACTTGTTACTATTGGTCGAATAGCATGTAAATATCGCTAATAGGTAATATATGTCCTTATATCTTGTACAAATTTGTGCGATTATGACTGGAAGCCAAATAAACTTTTTGTTTCTGAAAATAAGGTTTTTTCAACATGACAAGCTGAAGACGATCAGTAGTTTTCGTGGTTAATAGATCAATGTCGAGGTTAATAGGAAGTCTGTCGTGGGAGTTTTGGTTAGGTCGTTCAATAGACGTACGCTCCAACTAAGTTTATTTGATTTACCTACGATTTTGAAGACGTGCTTGGATCGATGTCGGTCGACAGGTAGCACGACCACACTAAGTCAGCATGGGGATAAGAACAAGAGTAATTGAAATGGCGCCTAAGAAATGTGTCCAATCTCAGGTCCTAGGCGGAACCACACAGCTACATTCCGTTTAAGTAATGGATATTAAAGAATAGCGTCGAGAATCAACTGCTGTAGTAAATTTTAAAAAATCCAGATTTATTGCAGAAGATGATAGACAACTGCTAAAAAGAGGTGAGAGACTGTTGTAGTGATCTTCACGATAAGAAAAAACATCGAAACCGCACATATGAAATAAAACATCGCAATGTCTCTAATTTTTATTTGTAGCGCCTACAGGTCAATAACACGACTGAGAGAGAAGCGAAGCGAAGGATCTCCATGGTGTGGTGGTGAACGCGTTTGCCCCGGCAAGGATAATAGCATGTTCGGTTTCCATCGCATGCACCAGCTGTCAGGAGTTTTGCAAATATCTCACTAACATTATGTTTAAAACATCGCATTTAACTTTACTCTAAACATTTAAGTAGCAGTGTTGTATTCTGTGCGCAACAAAATTACACCCTAAATTAGAAAACATTGGGCCCCAAATCGGTAGGCAAGCAAGAAAGAGTGGGGGGTTTTAGACATGCTCTAACTTCGGCATGTCGACAACGGAACCCCTTCTAGGTACTATGGGAACATCCGGATGGTGTATGACAATTCAGTGGATGAACGGACTAGGCAACTGATCCGCTTCATCCTATCTATATGTTGAGACTTTCGGATTTCAGAACACTGCTCTAACTATAGACTTTTCAATGGCCAACCAGTAACAAATTTCCGTCGTCGGAGTGGACCGTCGTTCGTCATTTTCGCCAGCGACGCTCTCACAGCAGTTTAACGGTTTGCGGATTCGACCAGAACTTTTAGCAGTTGTTTGGAAAAAGAACGGAAAAAATATGGCAAAGGTATCCCGTCTCATTTGGGAAAGCTCTAACACACGCTCAATTATGAACTGCTTTCATGTGAGACGGGGCATGGTTTCATTACGGCTACAACAAGTGAAACTTCGACAGGTCAGCCGTATCGAAATATAGTAAGTACAAAACAGTGCTGATTTTCCAATAATACGCCATAGTTTTCCGAGATCTTTGTCAATCTAGAATTATATGTTATTACTTACTGAATTCTACTATGATACACCATGAAACTGCACTTCTGTGAATATTAGAAAGTGCGTCACAACGTGTTCCATTTTCTCCATTTTTCGGAGATTCGTTGGTTTATCCATAGAGGCTGCCCGAAGTCCCGAGGTCAACTTGGCCAAATTCTGCGCCAGGTCGTCACCACAACAGGTACTCGCTGTCCTTGTGGATCAGAGGGAGATTTGCCTCCATGCGATTAGTTACCAGGACGATGGTGGATCCTGGTATTCAATGTTTTTCATCAATAAGCAGACACGAGGTTGTTAATATAGAATTTATTAGAACACAATTGCTGACGTTTCGGCGGTTTCGCCTTCTTCAAAGCCTGGAAAGGTCAAATTGAGATGTGATCTACTCAGCCAAACACTTTCACAACCCTAGCAGATAAAACTTGACAAATCGATTTGCATTCGCATAAGAAACAGCTTATCCTGGTACTGGTTTACTCTTAGCTACGCTTTCTAGTGGAAATGCTGGACTCCTTCTTAGCTGGGGAAACCCTGTCGGAAGATGAATCTGCCTCTGTACATTGTAGTCCGACACCCAGAAACACCTCCCAGCTACGGAGGCGGTAAACCGTTGGGAGGCACAACGTATGCCGTGTCTGTTAAATAACCAACTTGACATATCTGCGGTACAAATTTTCCCCTATCCATCTAAGGAAATTTAATAACTCCCGTGAAATGTTATTTGCATTTCAAGTCCACCCAAAATTGAGAGTTCCAATAACAGTCCTCATTTTTAAAAAACCCAAGGTCTGCAGTAACTGTGTTAGAAGAATCGAATTGAATGGCTTCATGATTGATGTATGCTTACAACACGTTGTAGGCCTGAGTGCTTCCACACCGCTGCCTTCCTATACCCTTGGGGAAAGTGGGTGGCGGCTGTGGAACGAGAACACGGACAAAGAGGCGATATGGCGATGTTACATTGCTACATGAAGGTACTAAGATTTCAAATACGCTGTAAAAGATACTATGCAGCATAGCATTAGATTCAGTCGGTGTAGGAAGCACTATTGTGTTGAATGTTTCAGTACTGACAATACAAATTGTATATCTTTGGAGTGCGAATGGCACAGTGGTCGGAGACGCTTTGCAATACACATGGGATCCTTTTCCGTTCCCTAGCCCACCAACCTTTCCTTTCCTCCGGGGTCGGCGAACTGCTAGCAGACTTCTCTGGAAAGATAGCAAGACTGACTCGATAAATCGATAGACCACCGCTAGTCATTGCATGAACCAGATACGCATTCAATCACTTCCAAACGATAGTAGGCTGTTAGGAAGGTGCAGTCATTGGTAATGTCGACGACGGATACGCCCTGCACATTCAACATTTCATGTCAGCGCTGTGAGAGCTGAAAGTTCGAAAGTCGGCAAGGAATGTCTGTCTCCAGAAACATTCCAACTGAAGCGCCAACATCCAATTGCATGAACTACAGGCAACCGCCGGCTCACGTCCGAGCTTGTAAAAAGTGCAGACAGACGATAAAAGAAGGTCTTAAACAGAGAAGAGAATCAGTTAATGTCAGAACTGCAGAGGCTGGGAAAAGCATTGGAAAAGCCCACCGAAGCTTCGCCAATTACAAAACCGAGATTGCTGCACTCTGACACCCAGACCAAACAATTACACCTTCCAGAAAGGCACCGAGGAAAATCGTTCGCGATTACTATTCGTATCTGTTCAAAAAACACGTCATCCTGCCCCCATTCGAAATAAAGAAGGGTGGGTATGTCGTCCCACCGGTATTCTCTTCCGAAATGCGACATGCTGCTTCGTCGGCGAAAAGTCGAACAGCATCTAGTCCGGAGAGGAGAAGATCTGAACAGTTGAAGAACCTTCCGCCGTTCCTCATCAACACAGTGGCTCGGCTGCTCACGCGTTACCTCTCAGAATGCAAAGTTCTTCTTCTTAGGAGGAGAAACAAGACCGTGTTTTTATTCAGGAGTGGTAAACTTTATAATATCAGCAACTACTACTAAATCTGCATTACTTCCATCGAATACAAACTCTCCACTCGACTCGTCCTCAACAGAAATGACATAACACTGGACGAAGCACGATTATGTGAACAAGCGGGATTTCGGAAAAGATTCAATCCGATGGATCACATTCAAGACGATAATAATTCATTTATCACGAGAGTACAAGAGACAACTTTGTTTCAATTTCATCAATTTACAGAAAGCCTTCGACTCAGTTGATACAGGATCAATCACGGTAGATGTGAACAGCCAGAACCGCTCCGCGGTACATAATGATTCCTTTTGAGCTATATAAAAACACAGCAACTAAAACGTCGCTTTTCCTCAGCCACATTAACGTCACGTAGAGAGGTTCAGCAGGGCGATGCCATCTCTCTAGAATTATTTCACCACCACTCTCGAGGGTTCGTGCGAAAATTGAAATGGAACAATATGAAAGTGAGAATCGATAACCGACTATTACTTCTTTTTCGCTTTATTGAGAACGTGTTTTTATAACACCAAGCATTGGCCAGTCGGAAAGAATCTTTGCCGGCTTTGATAAAGCCTGTGGAAAGATTGATCTTCGACTAAATCTCATAAAAACGATGCTCTTGAAGAAGAGATTCGTTTCGTATGTCCTACTCAATGGGATATATATTTCCGTATGTCACAGTTCTTTCTATCTAGACCGGGGAATTAACATGATAGGTGACTTGGCTCCAGAGTTGAGCAGGAGAAAGCGCACACCTTAAGAGCTTTCAAGAGCATCGAGGATGTAGTGAAAAGAACAATGATCACCTGACTCCGTACCTATCTTTTCGACTCCAAAATTCTTCCTGCCATAACGTATGCGTCAGAAACCTGGTCGCTGGTAAGCAAGATGAAAGATCGCTCAGAGTTATTGAACGCACAATCGAAAGTACGATGCTGGAAGTGTCCCGTTTCACACAGGTAAGGGAAGGGATCCTAATCTCACAGGCATAGTTTCTCAGAGTTCTTCAAAGAATAGTCAGAGTTTTTCGAAAAAAAACCCTAGAAAAAAGACATAGCGCTCAACAAGACCCCAGAGCAAGGAGAATCTACTGGGCTACCTTTGCACACTAGTGGAAAAGCTGATAGTTTACCGACGCTTCCTCGAGTCACTCGGCAACAAATAGAGCGACAGGTGACAAGGGATAGGTGATGTAAAATTTTGATTCTACGGAGCACTCGTGAGTTATTTGTATATATCTATGTATGCATCTATAGATTCCAAAGCGCAAGCTGTAAAATAGCGCTTGAAGCAACGATAAAAGGTTGTAGCAGCGAGACTTGTAACTGCTTCTAAAGGTAAATCGTGTTAAAGCACATTGATAAACGCACAAGTTCTGGGCACTGAGCCATCATCTCATCACAGCGATCTCTCGCTAGGTCAATTTCGATGTCCAAATACAGATATTTCTGCGCCAACATCAGCTACATTCTCTGGATTCCTGCATTTTCAACAGGAATAATCTCTCACCGTAAAAAGAACTTGTGCGAAAAACGGTTCTTCGCAAACTACCAATTGAACAGAATAGCTTTTCACTGATGACTCCTGACAAATGCGTACCGGGCAAGTTATTAACTGAAGGTAAGAAATGCGCTAAAAAGCTCTGCGTACCAAAATAAACTCTCGGGAAACGAATGCATATGGTGCAATGCACTTCGTCCACTTTGACGCTATGTATGCAGTGCTCATATTGCACTTCGCGCGTTGTGTTAAGAAGAGTTTCGCGTTGAAACGAAATGATGCTAATGAAAAAACGAAGCTGAGAATGAAACGTCCTATTTGTGCTACTAATATTGTCTGTCGAATGATGCACGTTTTGTAAATGACGACAAAACTTGGAAGGACGAAGTTACTCTTCAGTAGTGAAAAACCCGATTGCACTGATTGTTTCCAAACGATACTTTAATTGCATATTCATTGCTCTCTGAATAGAAATGAAGCACACCAAACAAAAACAGGTAAACCCCTCACGTACAGAGCAAATCTGAAAACATGTTTAAAGCAAATTTACAGCATGAAGAATGACGATGATATAAAGCTTAGAAATAGAAGCGCTAAAACTAAGCTGATTCAACACTAACAGTTTCCTGTTGTTCCTGTAACGAATAGAAGAAGAATAATTAATACAAGTGGTATGATGGTTTATGGTCTCCTCAAGTGTCTGAACATTGAGGAGAGGCAATCGGCAGCACTGATTAGACATGGAATGAATAGCAAACCATGGATTACACACAAGACCACGCACAAGATCATCGTTTTCACGAATGCCTGAAAAGTTGTTCCCACATGAAGACAAAGTGAAAAGGCCATAATGGATTTCTGAATGCCGAAAACAAAAAACCTTAACCTGAGACATGTATATGGTAACCATGAGTAGGGAGAGAACACAGAGACTCGTGCTGAGGGAGGCCTGGAGAGCTGGAAGCCCCACAGAGGAGAGACAGAAGCGCAAGCGACTTTTGGTGGTAGTCGGTGGGCAAAGATGGTATTCTGGAATCACACATTTCAGCGAAGAAGGAAAGCTGCAAGAAAGGTTAAGTGTAGATCATAGCTTTATTTAAAATATACGATGAAGTAGTCGATTTTATCCCGCCCTTTTAAATTCGTCAAAGCAATGAGATAGGTTTTTGTTCCCATTACTGTTGTTTCTGCACAGATTTGCTCTTCTGTTGTTTTTGCACAAATCTGCTAAGCCAGAAGTGATCCTTTTCCTTAATCCTTAATCCTCTTTTCGAAGCAACTCTCAGAGACACTGAGTAGCCAAAGAGGTATGGAAGGATCTGGTACGCGTAGGTTTGGAATGAGCTTGACATCATCTGAGCAAAAAATCGCCTTGAACTCACTGGAGTAGGAGATTTTCTTCGCTCATTTAATAGGGTCGCAAGTACTGCTAACATACTGAGAGGCGATCAAGTATGCCGCGCTGAGATCCGGGCGAATTCAGAAAACGCGCTCCGTTTCTTTGTTCGATTGAGCTCTATGTTCGTGCAAACCCAATCATATTTACGTATACTTCAATGGATTTGGTTGCCTCTATACAAATTCCATCCGCTGCAATTCTCCGACCAATGATTCAGAAATTTTTCGGCAGTGGTTCGAAGTAGACCCTGGCCAATTAGCAGAATCTCTGCTCTAGGAAATTACGAGAAGCAAACCTTCATTCCACCTGGCTTCAAAAAGCAACTAAGAAGTAGCTTGCAACGGCAAGCGGAAAAACCAAAATAAACGCATTCCCATGAACCCGATAGAATTCACATACGGTAGGTTGACTAAGATGAAAGGCTAACAGTTAAGGTCCCAGGTCTATTCCAAGCTGTCTGAGTGTTGGAGGACTACGGGTGGTCTGCGCTTACAATGCAAACACGACATTTAAGGTTTCCATTAATAGCTCATAACGGAAACAACTAGAAGGAATGCCTATGAAGTAATCGGACTGCCCAGTCCGAAGAGATACAAGGGACTAAACACCGTGTCTGACAGTGTAGAACTGCTTTCCGATAAGTATTATGGAGTCGATGTTCTTTCCAATGCAAACTTTGGCATAGGCATCGATGATGTCGGGCCACTAACAACGCCTTCAGAAACTAAAGAAATGTTGCCACTTTGGCTTCAATAGGTTCCATTGCTTACGATTTACCACCAGTACGAAAATATGGGCACGTTAAATAGGTTTCGAAAAGATTTTCCCAGCATGCTCTATAACATACTCTCCACAGGGTCATCACCAACGAATCCAACGCTGATATCGGAACTATGAGAACATCTGAAGAGCTCACATGTGATGGAGCGAACAAATTGATACATTGCTCAACTAACTCTGTGAAACCGTGGTAGCCACCGGAGAGTATCACAACAAAGTTGACCACCTGCCGACCAGTTGATTGATGGCACTGATCAATGACTAGCTGAGAGATAGGCGGGACGAAAGGCCAGGGTGGTGTCGTGGTGAACGCGTTAGTAATAGCGCGTAATAGCGGGTAATAGCGTGTTCGTTCTCCACCGCAAACACCTGTGTTCCCAAGTTTTGCAAATATCTCAGCATCATTGTAGTTGTTTCACGCATAATAACCTGCCGTGGAAACTTGTAAAAGGCAGTAAACAAAAAAGTCAACAAAGTTGACCACATCTTCATTAAACGATTGTTTTGCTTAACTGCTGTTGTCTCAAAAACCGACTTTTCTTCAAATATCAACAAGAAGGCTTTGGCAACTACGAGTAGCAAATCATCACTATCAGCACCAGTTGTTGCCTTTTACTGATTTGGAAGGAGACGCTTTGTCAACATGGCAAATTGATAATATCACTGCTCTCCAACGTTTCGACGAACGCAATTATTCTCATTAAAGCAGTAGTGAAGATTTCTTTCCTGATCTACAAGACAAGGTTCCTGCTAAATAGAATAAGATAAAATGTCTCTATGTCTCTACACGTATATGATGATGATGATGATGGTGATGATGATGATATGATGAACGACCTAGCACCAGAGCTGAGCAGAAGAAAACGAGCGGCTTGGGGAGCTTTCAAAAGAATCTGGTGAAGAGAACAAAGAACACCCGACTCCTTGCCCACATTTTCGACTCAACGGTACTTTCTGCCCTAACGTATGCGTCAGAAACCTGCTAAACCGGTGGACAAGAGCCGTTAGTGACTGGATTCCTCGGGATGTCAAACGTACTGCAGGAAGACCACCGACCCGATGGTTAGAGTTCTTCACAAAAAACCTTGAAGAAAGATATGATGCTCGACGAGTCCCTAGAGCGAGCAGAACCCACTGGGCTACTCTTGTACGCGACAGCGAAAAATGGAAGATTTACTGGCGCCCGCTCGAGTCACTCGACGATCAGCAGGACTACAGGTGATACAGGTGATACACGCATAATTACACATATACATTTTCTCCATGAAGGAAAAATCGCTCGTTCTTTAGTTTTTTCTACAAATGCTTACTTTAAAATGATTTAAGAGGATAGAAATGACTAAAAGAGTTATTTGTTACCAGCACTGTGATAGTGGAACGTTACGTGAGCTGGAATATCTACGGAAAATCCTATAGATATGATTAGAGCAGCCATAACAATCGGATCAAGTTCCGTGCCCGTCCATGAGAGGATACCAAGAATACCTTAATTATTAAAACATAATATGTAGAAACTCATATATAGGAGCATACAAGGATGAGTGTGGAGCAGTGCTTAGAGGTTTTTCGCCATGCGCATGGTCGCCTTTCGTTCGATTCCGCGCCTGGGCTAAGCAAACCGTCACAAAAAATGTTACCAAACTTCTCTATGAAAAAGAAAAACGTTGGCTTAGTACTTGGGTAGACCCCTAGGAGTCACCGTATAGACCGCGAATTAAATTATTTATAGGAGGCTTCGTCGAGTCGAGTACATGGGATATCCCTCAGAGATTAATCAACGCCGAACAAGGAGCAAAAGCCGTAGCAGACGTTTCCCATGAAGCGTTTTCTATTTTAATATTCCAGCGATATGGTAGCTACGAACACCTCATTGTGCTCTGACATTGCATAGGTTTGCTCTTAACTAGGCCTAAGTAACTAGTGGATTGATATCAACAATAATTTGTTTGTGTCGTTTTCTTGTTCAGCAATCGCGAGGTTTTTAAACAGCATACATTTACTTCCATAAAAACACAATACAATACAACGCTAGCTGACGTTTCGGCAGTATCGCCTTCTTCAGAGCCTGGAAGGGTATGCTGGTATACAATCTACTAGGCCAAACGCTTCACAATAACACTTACACAAAGACGAAAGACTCTTTGGTAACCACACGATCAACAACTCGAAAAACCCACCGCTTTTTCGTGACTTCCAATGAGGAAGTTTAGAACAGCTGATTATAGTCGCATGTGGTTGACGACGTGTGGTTGTGGTTTGGATGTCCAAATAAACCTATCAAGTAGCGGTTACCTGACAAAGTGGTATCGAAAGCCAAGTAACAAGAACATCCTTGTTCATTTCCTTTCTTCCCACCCTTCAAACACAAAGAGGGCGATTGTGAGAAACATGTTTCGAACAGCCACCTCTGTGTGCACTACCAGGGAACTAAAGGAAGAATCGCGCGACTTGGCTCGGCAAATAGCCATCTCCAATGGCTACGAAATAGTAAACCCACGAGATAAGTTTACAAGGTGAACGACGCGCCCACGCGAAACACTTGGCCAAAACAAAATTCCGTTTATGTCACCTTTTATAAGCGATGAAGTAAGCGCAGCTATAAAACGACACTTAAGAAGGGCAGGTCTAGAGGAATCGGTAGCGATAGTTGAAATACCACCGACTACTCTACGTCGCCAATTAGTTCGCAACCGCCTGTATGACCGTCTGTGTGAAACAACAAATTGCGTAATTTGCCCTTACGGCAGGGACGGTGATTGCATGAGTTCAGGTACGATATACCTGATCTCGTGTAACAATTGCGGAGATGAATATATTGGCGAAACGGGCAGACCTTTGTGTATCCGTATAAAAGAACACCTAGATGGCAAACGAAAACTAAGACGAAGCACTCCATTAGGCACGCATAGGATACAAAAGCATAGCGGAGACGATTTTGAAGTAAAAGTCAATATACTTGCACAGGAGTCCAAAACACCAGCGCGAAAACTCCTAGAGGCTTTTTGGATCAATGCCAAACCCTACAATGAATAGCAGGGACGAATGCCCGGAGGTCATACGCGACCTGATCCCGTACGTTCGCATCGATTTTTGATGTGCGATGGTGCAGTCGTCAACCACATGCGACTATAATCAGCTGTTCTAAACTTCCTCATTGGAAGTCACGAAAAAAGCGGTGGGTTTTTCGAGAAGTTGTTGGTCATGTAATTACCAAAGAGTCTTTCGTCTTTGTGTAAGTGTTATTGAAGCGTTTGGCCTAGTAGATTGTATATCAGTATACCCTTCCAGGCTCTGAAGAAGGCGATACTGCCGAAACGTCAGCTAGTGTTGTATTGTATTGTGTTTCTCTATAGAAGCAAATGTATGCTGTTTAAAAACCTCGCGATTGCTGAACAAGAAAACGACACATTCATATTCCAATGCCGAGGTTAAGAGAAAGTCGATCCTGGGAATAATTTGTTTGTTTTTTATTTTATTTATTCATCCTTATCTACTTGAATTTATTCCATCATGTTCCGTCATTTAAACGTCATTTATTTCACCTATAATGTCGAGCTCTATTCAGCTGGAGAGGCACTGTTATAGGGATAACTACTTGTCGTATATCAGAGTTCGAGACCCAGCAGCACTTTATCCACCCAAGTGGGAATGGCATGTGGATGCAAAACAGTAATATTCCAAAATGTTAGACAAGTGAGAAGAGCAAAACACCCACCTGCCATTATACTTGTGATTACGCCAATTGTGATCACCACAGTGAAGAAATCGCACATGAAGATGAAACACACAATCGCCATGCAACAGATCGTCGCTACACATGACTGAAGCAGGAAGCCATTCGGTGAAAGACGAAACCTTCCATTAAATTCTTCACAAGAGATGAAAATCCTAGCACTGGCTTAACAAATAATGCCAGAAACTGGTTTTTGGACGACAGACGATAATTTCTCCATTGAAAAGAGCAATGTAGAAGTTAGAAACTTTGCAGACTTATAGAAGAAGCTTCGCTGTGTATACAGTTTTTACAAAATGTTACTTCTCTAGATTTGTTTAGAATGGAAATTTTTAGAAAACTGGAAAAAATTCAAATTTTCGAAATTTCCACTGCAGAGGAAGCAGATGAAACGGTAAACCCGAACGGTACACTTAGGAACGCCCTCCTCTCACATTGGACGAGATGCCGACTGTTCGACTGCTTTCGCTCCCGAAATACGAGTCTTGACCAAAAAATTATGACAGAAGAACATTTTATGAGTTCTAGGAAGTCAAGATTTTACTTGGGTGGAATCTCAAAACTTGTAATTTGTAGGCAATGTAATCTCTGTAGATTCCAGCGTTTTTTTAAACTAATCATTATGGTTCCCTCCTAACAGTTTACCGCCTCATCGCGGCTGGGAGGTGTTCCTGTGTGCCGGACTGCGATGAACAGCGGGAGGATCCATATCCCGGCAGGGTATCGCAAACTGAGAAGGAGTCTGGCCTTTCCATCAGAAAGCTTAGCTAATAGTAAACCAATACCAGGATTGACCACCGTCCTGTTCTCAAGCTAGTCGCATGGTGGCAAACTTCCCCCTATCCGCAAAGTAGGTGATTACCTGTGGTAGCGACGACCCGAGGAAAATTTCGGCTAGGCTGACCTCGGGACTCCAATTAAACACGATAGCTAAACTAGAAAAACTTCGAAAAATGGAGATTATGCTGGGGCCTGCACAGCCAGTGAGGGCCGGCGCTCCAAGTATCCAAGTAAGTATTATAGTTTAACACGAGCCAAGACATTGAAATTGGCCATTACTTTTGCAAAAAATGAATTGAACCGTCCATCTTCGGAAATGTATTAATCCATAGACATACCACAGCTGTACGGCCCGTTCCAGGTTCAGAATCAAAACCAGCACTGATTTGTCTGCCAAATCTGCCAAACGCAATCTGCCATCAGCTCAGTGTTCTTCCACTAGGCAACTTAATCCTCTACCAAGTGTTTAATTCAAAACGTTGAAGGTTTCATAAGTGTTTAGTTTTTATTTTCTGCCTTCTATAATTTTTATGGTAGGGTATTAAGCGAAATACAATCACAATATTGCTGAGATTCTTGCAAAACTCCGGACCGCAGGTGTATGCGGTGAGGAACGAACGCGCTATTGTCCTTTCCGGGGAGTAACGCGTTCACCACCACACCATGCGGGTCCTTCGTTTCGCCTGTCTCTCATCTATGTTTCATAAGTGTTAGGAATGATTGAAATCACGACATTGTGAACGGTAGTGGTGTGACAGTTACTACTCTGCATTCTTTTTTCCTAAAGTGTGCTAAGGAAAACTGGGTTTCTCACCTGCCAGGTGTCAGTCGGCATATTTTCCATTAAATCCAAATAGATACCATCGTCGTAGTAAACAGTAGTATTGAATTCGGGTCTGAGAGATAAAAACATTAACAATCTTCCAAAGAAAAATTAACAAAAAGAATTAATTAACAAAAATAAAAAAAAATTAACTAATCAATTCACAAATTAATCAAAATTAAAATTAACGAAAAATTAACAGTCTTTATTTCTGTAATAAATGCGGTGTCTGAAGTTGTTATTAACTTACGCATAACGATCCACTATTGAACGCCATCGTTTCAACATCATGTCGCGATTTCTCCAATCCTTAAGGTCGTCTCCATGGTAAGCCGTTGTGAGGAAGAACTTCTCTAATGCACTGAAATCAAAAAATATAAGAAATAGAAAGTTTAAAAAAACTGAACAGGTATTTTAGAAAAAGCTTACGTTGAGTTGTCCTGCCTGAAGTGCAGGAAGCCTCGCCAGTACTTATATTCAGGCCATTCTAGGAACGAAGGGAGGTCGTTGAAGTTCAGAGTGTGCGGATCTGAAGGATTTCCTTATGGTCCCGTATGCTTCTGGTCTATAATGGAAACTAGCTGATGCTTGTGCATAGCACCATACCACACCATAGCACCTCTGATAGTTGCTAACCGCCTTTTTGCGCTTGTCGGCGTTCCTAGGTTCGAACTATGGTGAACATCAAAGGTTCATTGCTTTAAGGTGATCACTCAAGGTTGTTATTTCTATATTTCGATCTGGATGCTCGGCTGATACTTCTAGTACTATCATAGAGCCTCGCAAGACACGGGATGATGCCTTTTTGGAATTAACAGTAAGAAAGAAGGCGTCGTTGTAACAAAATAACACAAAAAGGTGACGCTTTCCGTGCGACCTAAGCCCCTCTGTTTCGATCCATTTAATCCTGACGCTAAGAAGGAACGAAAAACACTGATTTTCATTCGAATTTCTCGATTAATAATAAGGTTTACTGGTAACGATAGCGCTGCAAATAAGAATGACCAAAATTAAAAATTTTCTTTGATCTTAAGCCTCCATCTTAATCAGTGTACAAAACAGCACTCTCGACAAGCATATGAAGATTCTTTACCTCTAGCCAATGTACCCTCTTCAGTTTCAAGTTCGCTCATGCCTTTTTCGTAATCGGCGAAGTCTCGAATGAAGTAGTTCGTGCTCTGTTTCCCCCAAGACCCCGGTAATGACTCTAACTCGGTCACAAACGAGTTTAACCTGAACGTTAAGTTTTTTAAATGTCCACTGTTTGGTTAACAACAAACCAGACCTTTCCAGTCGAGATTGATCCGATAGGTTTCCAGGTTTATTGACAAACAAAGTGGCATATGTAAATTCAGGGATGACGAAAGAAACTCGCAGATGATCCATCTGTGAAAAGATCGCTCGGAGATTATATCATAAGTTATCAAAAGTGTCCACGACAATTACCATTTGTAGCAAACTACTTCTTTGTATTGTCAATCGCCCAATGTGAAGTCCCGTAAAACCAACAATGAAATCGCTTCTTATAACAAGATCAAGAGCAAATAATAAAGTGTAGACCACTATGGATTCTATGAAAAATGTGCTACAGCGCAGTACGACAGAAGAAGAGAGATGGGCAGAGAAGGAGGGACAAAGAGGAAGAAAGATGAGGAGAGGGTGAAAACAGGCAGAAATAAAGAGAAAGAAGGAGAGAAGAAAAGAGAGAGGAGGAGACAGAGGAAGAGAGAGGTAGAGAGAGGAAGGAAGCAAGGAAGAGAGAGCGGGAGCAAAAAAGAGAGTGGGTGAAAAAATGAATTTTGTGCTTGGATACCGAGGAGGAACACAAAGGCTCTGACCTCTCGTAGTGGCGAATCATTGGAGAAAAGCTTTCTAGGCGTAAGATTGATCGGCATTTGCATGATACTCTAAAACTATTAAGCTGCAGATCATAATTGGCTTCTACAAATTCATATGAATACTGAATAAATTAAATGACGTAGGCGAGCAAAATGATGTAAAGACTGTACTGATCTTGATAGAAATCCCAAGGAAAGCGATCCACACAAAAATGACCGTCAAATAGAAAGTTTTGTTAGTCACCATCTCCACGTACTGGTCCAGGAATGTCGACAGTTGACTGGAGAGTCTATCCTGAAGCGACAGGACCGATTTCTGCAACGGTTCGATCACCATATGCGTTATATCGAAACAATGAATGCATCCTCTACGAACCTTCTCCATGCTATCAACGGATCTGTCGCTTCTGCACTCGATCTTCTGGGTAAGACTGTTTTTGTGTTCCTTCTCTAGCTCGAAATGCCCAGCGAGAACCATCACTGCACTGTAGAATGTGATCTAAGAGCAAAACGATGGAAATCAGAAACGATTTCGCTCATTGCCGCTCCCACTCCTCCCCTTGCCAATTTCTGCTGGTTTCTTGAGGAAGGGAAAAGCTTCAATAACATTTTCAGACGAATTCCGTTCAGCTACTAACAACGATCCGAAGGTTTGAATATCATATGTTACTGTTATTGATTGAAAGGGGAGCGTATGAGGTAGTGGTCGGAGACGCTTTGCAATCCACATGGGATCAATCTTCGCGCCCCTGCCCCACGAAGCCTTCCATCCCACCTGGGTCGGAAGATTGGTACTAGACTTTTGTGAGAGGATAGCAGCACTGGCTCGATACATCGGTAGACCACCGGGAGTTATTGTAAAGGTCAGATATACATTCAATCACCTAAAACGATGCTTAATGAAGTCGAATGCATGGCGCATCCTTCAGAGATAATCAACGTTAAGAGCTTTATGCTTTATCCTTTTACTGCTATTGATAAATATTCTATCGCATATTTGAATCGTTCACACTGACTTGTTAACAGTTCACTTTAAATGGCTTACCGCCAAGCCTTTATAATAAGCTTATTACCTGAACATTTCTACGAACCACTATCTACTCTAAACAACAGGTTGAGGACATCTACTAAGAAACCAGCAAAATTATATTGAACATACTTAACAGATGAAATTTGACCTGATATATGAAGTCAACGAATATGCTGGCAGCATTTCCGTAGCATAACAACGTGATCTCTGGAGAGCTGGTGAATGCTCCGACGGCATCTGCAGAGATATTCGTCAACGCACTGATCATTATCGCTGGCCCAGTCTCAGAGAGCACCTGAAGAGCAGCGGAACTGGCTCCGTTGTGCTTGCTCAGTACCATGGTGCATACCTGAGCTAGGCGATAAGCAGCGCAATCCTCTTTTACCGGATTCTGTCTCAGTTCCTTAGTGACTCTTTGCCATGAGTGAATCATCAAATATGCATCGTCCACTCCTAAATGACTTCTCACGAATACCCTTGAGAAACCCACTCATTTGCTGTCTACAGTATTTTCTACATGGTTCATGTTTTGCTTTCGAAAATTATCGTGTAGGAATATGTATGCCTCTTCCCTACGCCGTATGAAACACACACAACGCGTACAGGCTGAAATACACGTCCAAGCTTTTTCGTACTTTCAATTCCACAATTCGACATTTAAAGAATTGCTTAATATTTTGTATTATATTTGAAGAGTTTACACGAGGTTGATAACGATATTTATCGACGAAACGAAGACACTGAAGACGAAGACGTCGAAACGTTAGTTCCTTTTTGATCGTTTGTGCAAGGATGTCACCAGCCACGGTGCTTTTCATTTTTCATAATTGGTTCCGGAACACGCATATTTAAACCCTACATCAACGTAAGGGCGCGTGTGACGCAGTGGTCGGGGACGCCCTGCAACACCCGCGTGGAAACGATCACCGCGCCCACGGCCCACCAAGCCTTCCATCCCTACGGGGTCGGCAAGTTGCTACTAGACTTGTCTGGTAGCAGCACTGGTTCAATACATCGGTAGGTCACCGCGAGTCATCGTAAAGACCAGATATGCATTCAAACACCTCCAACGATGTTTAATGAAGTCGAATGCATGGCGCATCCCTCAGGGATTGATCAACGACGAGGGCTTTATCCTTAAGCCACTCTAGATGAAAATCGATGATTGACCATAGGATTGGTAAGCAAAGAAGAAGTAGTAGTTGCACAAGCTGCCGACTCAGTAGATGACTGCGGCCGCGAAGAGTATCCGTCTGAGAAAAGTGCATGTCTCTCTATACAAAAGCATGTCGATTATATGGCAAATGTTCAGTGCCTACTTAAATACGTAGACTTCCTTCCATAAGCCGTACGTTCCCCAGCACTTTCTCCGTCTTTCCCAATGATGACAAGTTGTCTAATTCATTGCTCCGCGTTCACTGGATCTTTCACAACAATCAACCTCGACTGCAATAACAGCTTCCACTTGAGGATAAAGCTGTATGATAAGCAGGGAATCGTCTAGAAATTCAACGATACGAACAAACTCTGTTTAATAATCTTGTTTTTTGGGTAAATCATAATATGAAGATGATAACTTCTCTCGTACACTGTTCAGTGCACAATACTAGTGGAAAGGATGTTATCGATTTAATACATAGTTATCTCGGACAAATTTCCCTGTAAAAATAAACACTTGGAAGGAATATGGAATGTATATGAACCATAATTATTGATGTCTGCCATTCGCATATTTCCCGAACTCCAGATGAAGACAAAGGCAGAATATCTAAGACTCAAAAGCAACCTTATGCTTCCCAAGGCGCAAGTAGATCCACGGCATAGACTCCTTGTTTCCGCTCCGCCGATATGACATCACCTTCTGTATGTGCGAGGACGTATTCATGCATGCCCATGTGGTGGGTAAGTTCTCCTTTGCGCAGATTGTATTCTACAAGTCATTTCAGCCAGAAGCCTCCCATTAAGTGTTCAAATAGCCATAGGGTAGATATTGGAAGCCAAACCCACTAAAATAAATGGATTTCACTCCCATGACCTCGAAAAATCTCCCGATAAGGCACCGTTGGATGGGATGAGGCCGGAGAGACTTGCTAAAATCTAGAGGCCATTCTAGGGTACTTAAATTTGGAAAGGCGAAGGTGACGATCTGTGTCTATAAAACACGGTCAACTACATCTGATTCCTCAATAGACGACTTAATTGTTCAGCAGAAGGACGATAAGCTACGACGTTATCGGACTGAGTCGAGTAGACGCCACTCATTTAACGTTGTCTATGACACTGGAGAAGAGCTGTTACTCGGAACATTCAAAGAACAGTCGGCAGCGTCTTCGTTCTCGTCAACGCTAATTTGGCCATGAACGTAGATTCATTCGAATAACTAGCAACCCAAGTCAGACGATGACGGTTGAGAGGATATAAATCAATACCCGCTTTGATAATTTTCGTTGCACACGAGCCGACATCAAGCTATGACGAAGACGAACTCAAACCGTTCTATGTGGACTTGGAAAAGTTGTACAGAGAAGGTCACACATTCTTTAAGGTCATAATTCAAGATTTTAACGCTAAGACTGCCCCCAGAAGAACGTCTAAAGAACGCCACATTGGGACATATAAATTAGAATGGAACGAGCAAGGTAAGCGGATTTCTCAGTTTATCATGACGGCCAACTTATGGCAACTTGGAATTCCAGAAGCCCCACTCTCAGTGGTGGACATGGGATTCTCCTAATGGAGAGTACCATAACGAAATAGATCACGTCGTAGTAAATCGATCAGTCTCCCTAAACAATGTCGTTATTGTCCCGAAATTCTGCATGCAATCGATCCATTGCCGGTTAGCGCAAGAGTTCCCCCTTTTGTGGAAACAAGAAAAAGCCGCAAAACTGGGTCTGCAAAAATTTCAAAACCACCACTTACTATGATTTACTCAGATCGTTAGTTGAGCTTTGGTAAGATGTCATGGACAACACCGATGAAGAATACGAGCGGCTTATCTGACATTTTCACGTTAGCGCTATGAAAGCTGAGAGTTCGGAAGTCACCAAGAGACGTCTGTCTCCAGAAACACTAGAGCTGATACGCCAGCGTGGAATCGCACGAGCTGGAGACAACCGCCAACTCATGTCAGAACCTTCAAAACAATTCAGACAAAGGATAAAAGGAGAACTTAGGAAGAAAAAAGCAACAGTTATGATCGAAGCTGCAGAGGCTGAGATAAGCAGATTCCGACTGCATAAGTTCGGGTACTGTCTATCTGATTTCTTATAAAGCGTGAGGTGAAGAATATGTTGCCGTTAAGTGTAGACCACTTTATGTCCGTAGAAAACAGCACCTACTTGGGAAGTTCAAGGTTAAATAGAATACACCACTACGCAAGTATAGGGCACAGAACATAATGGAGATTACTTTGATGTAGAGGTCACCGACCCCGCACACGAATCTACAACGACCGCGCTCAAAATCCTTGAAGCATCATGGATGAAATCCGAAAATCCAAAAATGGACAACAGGGAAAAATATCCCGTTATTACACGTAATCTCACGCAATTTCGAAGACTGACACCTTAATGTGGAGGAAGACATAACCTATTCTTGTGGCCTCTATGCGGCTGGAGGACCACGCCATTTTACTTTCAATGCGATTAAAATCTTGGTTTTGCGATTTTTCTGCTCTGGATACCGAGTTATTTGGCGGACCAGATTGCTGTCAATTTGACCTTTCCAGGCTCTGAAGACGACAAAACCGCTGAAACGCTGGCTATTGTGAATGAATAGTGTAATAACAATCTCCTGTTTCTTTGTCAAGAATGCAGTGAATTATTGATCGATGCAGAGGTTAATAAAAAATACGTTCTGGAATTTGCAATGAAGAAAAGCGTTCACAACAACTGATATAATGTGTTCAATAGCCATGTCCTCCTGTCCCATTTGAAATTAAGGAGGATGGATATATCATACCATCGGTCCTCCCTGCCGAAATCCAAGGTGGTAATTTGTTGGTGAAAAATCGAACAGCACCTAGCCCAGACAGGATAAGACCTGAACCACTGAAGAACTTTCTCCAGTCCTTATTAACATAATGGCTGGACTTTTCTCATGTTATCGGTCAAAATTCCAGGTTCCTATTCAATGGAAGATAAGCAAGACTGTGTTGTTATCCAAAAACAAAGACGTCCACGACATCGGAAATCGATATCGCCAAATCTACTTGGTATTTGTCATCGAGAAACTCTTCACTCATGCCACATTAAACAGGACTAGCAGGACACTGGACTAAGGAGAGCCATGTGGGCAAGCGGGGTTTCGAAAAGGATCCAGTATCAAGAACCATATCCACAAGGCATCTAGACTCATCGATGTATTACGAGAGCACAAGAAACCTCTCTACCTGACTTTCATCGACATAAAGAAACTTTCGACTCGGTCGGTATAAAAGCAGACGTGGAAGCTCTGGGCAGGTATGGTGTCCCTACTCACTACAAAAGCATCTTTAGTAAGCTATATGGAAATATCACCACCAGAATATCACCATTCTTTGACGATATTAAAATCGACCTAAAGAGTAGGGTTTGGAAAGAAGATACTATCGCGCCAAAATTATTTACAGCTACCCACGATACCGTAATTCCAGCACTGGAATAGTACAACATGGAGGCAGATATGCATATATGGGTCAGGCATTCAACATGACGAACGACTAGTCTGTAGAGTTGAACAACAAGAAGAGCGCGCTTTGAGAAACTTTGAAGAGCATCGATGATATAGTAAAGAGAACAAAGAACACCCGACTCCATGCCCACCTTTTCGACTCAACGGTACTTCCTGCGTTAACGTATGCGTCAGCATCCTGGTCGCTACGTAAACAAAATGAAGGATCACTCAGCGTTATTGAGCATGCAGTCGAAAGGACGATTCTAGGAGTATCCCGTTTCACACAAGTGAATAGCGGATACCACGGGACGCCAAACGCACAGCATGAAAACCAGCCATCCGCCAGTAATATTTCTTCATGAAGATCCTGAATGAAATGTACGATGCTCAGCAACTCCATAGAGTGGCCATAACCCACTGAACTGTTCTTAAACGCGACAGAGAAATAGAGACAATAATTGCGTTCGTTTGGCTTATCCGACAATTCGACAGGTGATATTTTTTTCTGAAAAGCTCCCATCCTGCAATCGAATTCTTTGTTCAAAGGTTTCCAACCCTCCTTACTGAAAAAGATCTAACCCTGCTATCCTAACACCCCAGGAATAATCGGCCCAGCCAGCATTTTACCACATTCATAAAGAAGATGAAATCCTCAAACAGTAGCTGAATCTACACGCGAGGACCTCGAACAGCTTTGTGGTTCAGGGATGCGAAGAATCGCATGTAGTGCTAGAAGTACTGAAACCAGCCCACTAGGTGTGAAATTAAGGTCGTGTGCAAAAAAACAGAATAAAAATGACGTTTTCATCTACAGTGTGGTAAGAATTTTTCCACTCGTAACAATTTTATTTGTCTCGCATTCTCGAACCGACTTTACATCGACGAAGTTTCGATAAAATCTGCAAGAATATATTGCATGAAAGTTACTAATACTCACCTATTGCTAAAACAAGAAAAGGAGTCACACAGAGGATGGATCCGAAGCGAAGCCCGAGGAAGAACAACCCTCCAAGAGCGGTGCCACATGCCATAAACGGACAGATACAAGCCGTAATTGCCAAATAGAGCTGAATTTCACACAGTAGAAAATCACTGAGAATAGTAGGTTTTCAAAATGAATGTCACAACCTCGCCTTTTCCGCACATTTTTACGGGGTTACTTTTACCGTAACCTATTAAATACATGCATCAATATGAGAGCACTGGTGGGACTACGCATTTCAGCACCTGTGGTCCTTTTAAAATAATGGGGTTCTATGAATAAAAAAAGCTATACCTTATGGATATTGGCCTGATCCATGAAAAATGCGCATAGAAAAGTTGTTAACGATGAAACACATGCCATAATGACGAAACCGACGACGAGAAATGGAAGAAGACTCATACCGGCACGAACAACCTGTGAACAGACAAACCATATCACGAAAGTTGCAAATGGAACTTGGCATCTTCCACTTATTCAGTAGATTTATAAGATGGTGTAAGTTGCTCTCAAGATCTTTACTCCACTAATAAGTCTAAAAGGTAGAAGGAGAAAAGATGAAAGGAGAGAGCACATGTAGAGCAGTGCTCGAAGGCGCCGTGCAATATACACAAAATTGATCCCCACGCCCCAGGCTCACCAAGCTTTCCATCCCTCCGGAGTCAGCAAATTGATACCAGACTTGTCTCAGAGGATAGTGGCACAGGCTTGATACATCGCTAGGCCACAGCCACTCATTGTAAAGGCCAGATATGCATTCAATCACCTCCAAACGATTCTTAATGAAGTCTAATGCATGGGGCATCCCTCAAGGACTGATCAACGACGACAGCTTTATCCTTTCTTAAAAGGTGAAATACATTACATATTTTCATGCTGAGAAGTGATAGAAATATCTGTGGCTCACGTTTATCAACACCAAAAGGCGTAACCTCTAGGTGCGTTTCTGGGTGATCGCGGGAAATAGGACTAACCATAAGAAGAAGAATACGCTTTCATGAACAATTTCAAAATGTGGTAACAACATTGGCAGCGAAGGAAATCTCACACGTTTTCAAAAAACGGAAATTTTTGGGTGATTGCTGATGGCAAAAGATCGATACAACTAGCTGAGAGACAGGCGAAACGAGGAACCCGCGTGGTGTGGTGGTGAACGCGCTACTCCCCGGAAACGACAATAGCGCGTTCGTTCCCCGCCGCATACACCTGTGGTCCGGAGTTTTGCAAATATCTCAGCATCATTGAAGTTATATTTCACAATGCATGCCCTGCCGTTAAAAAGAGTAGGCAGCAAATAATAAGTTAAAATTGGAAATTTTTGGGTTCAGAAACAATGAAGTGCTGAAAAATCGTTTAGTACGATTATTCTACAGTTAATCACATAACGAAAACAGCAGAGCAGTTCTTCAAGAAAAAATGACGAGTGATAGAAGTGAAGAAGATGAGCAAAACACGAATGAATAAGTTCAACTCTTTTAACAACAAAGCCAGTTTTTCAAAAATTGGTGGGAGTTCATCGGTCACTACAGCATTTCAGAACTTTATAGATATCCAGAAGAGATTTGCGTTACCGCATTAATGGGATTACATGATTTTTCATGCATGTCCTTTTAAATCTCTTATACAAGGGATCTCGAGCCGGTTAATCGCGATGCTACGTGACGCGTCCCCAGTTGGCGGATAGCGGGTTAATCGCGGACCAAAAGCGACCTTTGTTTTCCTGAGACGCAGGTGGATCCAGGAGAAGGAATTCCTGTTTCTGCTGAGCTGATTTGGCATATACTTTCTGTATTTGCTAGGCGTATTCATGCATGCGTGTGTGGGTGCGTTCTCGCTTATGCGGATTGTATCTTATGAGCCAATTCAGCCGAAAGCCTGCAATCAAGTGGCTGGAAAGTATATGGGAGGTGGTTAGGAGTCGCCTCCAACAAATAAGCTTCACGTCCACTCTGGGAGAGCCTGGCAAGCTACCCGTGAGTACACCCAGACCCACGTTCAGAGCCCAGCAAACTATACGTGGGTATGTAAAATGCTAAACAGTAAAAAAAAAACGGGCCTCATTCTCTGACCCCGAAAGAGCCCTCAATTTGCAGAGTTGGGAAGGACGAGTACGGAGAAGCTGCTAAAATCTCAGGGTCAATGGAAGCCGCCTGGATTTCAACGAACTATGATGACGATCTGTACCTACAATGCACGTACACTTGCATCCGAGTCCTCGATAGAAGACTTGCTCATTCAAGCAAGAAGGACAAAGTACGACGTCATCGGCCTGGCCGAGACGAGACGATGTCACCCATTCAACGCCGTCTACGACATCGGAGAGCAGTTCTTCGAAACATGCGACAGTAGAGGAGTCGGCGACCTCGGCGCTCTCGTCAACATGGGTTTGTCATGAACATCGATTCATTCGAGCAGCTTACAACCTCAATCGGACGTTTACGATTAAAAAGATGTGGATCAATACCGGCTTTGACAATCCTCGTTGTTTACGCGCCGACATCAAACTATGACGAATAAGAAGTCGAAGCGTTGTATATGGACTTGGAGAAGTTCTACAGAGAAGACCATACATTCTTCAAGGTGATCATTGGATTTTAACGCTAATATTGGAATAAGAAGAACGTCTGAAGAACGTCACATTGGGACCCATGGATTAGAATGGAACGAACAGAGTGAGCGGCTATCTGAGTTTCTCATGACGACCAAAACCGTCCATGGTAACTCGCAATTCCACGAGGACCCATTCGCAACGCTGGACGTGGGAATCTCACAGTGTACCTTAACGAAATAGACTATATCATTGTAAACCGAAGGTTTTGCCTAACCGATGTCGCTGTTGCCCCAAAATCCTACACAGGATCAAACGACCGTCTTCTTCGTACAAAATTCTATTTCTCGCGGAAAGGTGAAAAAGCCGCTAAATTTAAAAACTGAACTCCCAGAACCACGGTAAAGTGGAACTTCATTCATCATTGTTGGCTGTTGGTAACATGTTGTTGTCGATAACATCTACGAAGAGTACAAAGGCTCATTCAACATTCTCACGTTAGCGCTATTAAAGCTGAGAGTTCGAAAGTTACCAAGAGACGTCTGTCTCCAGAAACACTCGAGCTAATATGCCAGCGTGGAATCGCACGAGCTGCAGACAACCGCGAATTAACGTCCGAACTTGTAAAACAATGCAGACAGGCGATAAAAGAAGATCTTAAAGAGAGAAGAGCAGCAGTTAATGTCAGAATTGCAGAGGCTGGGGAAAGCATTCGAAAAGCCCACCGAAGCTTCGCCAAGAAAGCCCTCGATTATCAAGGAGTCCTTACTCAGTACATAAAGATTCTTCGTGAGCTGTGCAAAAATTTCACAACCAATATATCACCATTCTATAACGATATTAACATTGACGTCAAAAGATGAGTTAAGTAAGGCGATACCATCTCGCCAAAATTATTTACCACTACCCTCCAGAACGTTATGCGAACATTGAAATGGAACAATATGGGAGTGAAAATCGATGGTCGCCAATTATAGTATATTCGCTTTGCTGATGACATCGTCCTTATAACACCAAACATTAGCCAAGCGGAACGAATGCTTGCCGACTTTGATAGAGCCTGTGGAAAGATTGGTCTTCGACTAAATTTCACACAAACGATGTTTATGAGGAACGGATTGGTTACGTATGCCCCTTCCCATTCAACGAATATCTTCGAATGCTCCAGTTACGTCTATCCAGATCTGGAAAACAATATGATAAACGACTTAGTTCCAGAGCTGAGCAGAAGGAAACTATCGGCTTGAGGAGCTTTCAAGAGCGTCGAGAATCTAGTGAAGACAACAAAGAACACCCGACTCCATACCCACTTTCCGACTCAGCGGTACTTCCTGCCCTAACGTATGCCTCAGAAACCAGCTCGCTGCGTAAGCAGAATGAAAGGTCACTCAGCGTTATCGAACGCGAAGTCGAAAGGACGATTCTAGGAGTATCCCGTTTCACACAAGTAAGGGATGGGATCCGAAGCCTCGATCTGCGTCAACGATCAAAAATCAGAGATGCCGTTCTGCACGCCAAACAGTCGAAGATAAGGTGGGCCGGACACGTAATGAGTATGAATGACAACCGGTGGACAAAAGCCGTTAGTGACTGGATTCCTCGGGATGTCAAACGCACTGCAGGAATGCTACCGACCCGATGGTCAGAGTTCCTCACAAAAAACCTTGAAGAAAGATATGATGCTCGACGAGTCCCTAGAGCGAGCAGAACCCACTGGGCTATTCTTGCACGCGACAGGGAAAAATGGAAGACTTATTGGAACCCGCTCAAGTCACTCGATGATCAATGGAACTACAGGTGATACTACAGGTGATAGAGGCCCTTTTAAAGCTAAGTATTTTTATTATCGGAACTTTCAAATAATTTATACCGAAACCTAAGTTTCTGAAATCTCCGGTGCAGCTACGAACATAAACTATACGGTGTAAAACACTGTCTTGTCCTGCCAGATGAAATTCCACTTGTTCATTTGCTTCGCTGTTTGAAATCCGTGCTTCGAAGCAATAAAGTGCTAGAAATATATGTCAGAGGCTCCAGAAAGCCAAAATCTTATCGGGCTAAAACAAGGGAATTTTCGCCTTTTAGGCAACGACGATGCAGGTTTTAACAGCTTTTATCGAGAGTAATGAAATTCACTGTAAACTGAGATACGTTGGGTTAAAGTCAGAGACCGGCATCGTTTTCGAATCGTGTAATTCCACGGTGCCAACGTCGTATCATTGTTTGGAAAAAACAGTAGAACCCCTTTAGAACAAAGTAAACTGCATTGGCATAGAAAAAAACCACACCTCAGCTTCTACATATGATGTGGAGAGTGTGAGAACTCGGATTGTAGGTGAGTTGAATTCCCTGAAAAGAATTCTTCGAAATATAACTGCTGTGGAGTGAGCAGCACCATTTTAGGCGAATGCAAAAACAACTACTTGAAAAGAACTGGCACTGGATCGATTTTTTCAAGCTTTCCTATTCAAGGAGTAGCAGCCGATTAGTTGACTACTCAACACACAAAACGATGATGGATCAGTTGGCTTGTTTCCATCATACTACACGATACGTTCTTCCCAATAAGCATGTACAACAAAAAACGCCCATATAATCTTCAAATTTTTTTATGCAAAATGAGCTAACCTTTCAAAGTAACGTGTGATACTCAGCTCAAAATCTTTAATACACTGAGTAGTCCAACCTTCTTTTCTCTCACCACGCAACTGGAGAGCGAGCATCTGCAACGACGTTCAAGCACACCGGACGAGAAATCCGCGAACCTCGTATTTATCTTTGTTTTTGAAAAACAACAAACCAATGCTTGTTTGAGAAGGAACAAGATATCTACAGAAATGACAATTTCAGCTTTCATGAGACTTAAAGGATTGACTTGGTAAAAGACGAAGTCGGCTTTATTTTTGAAGAAACGCTACCTTTGCAGAAAGCATTTTTGAGCTTTGATCGCTAGCGATGGAAGCCGTGGAGTTCTGCACATTCTCATTCGCTTCGTTATTGGCTCTTAATTCAACACCGAAGAAGTACGGCTGAAATCAGCTAGGAAATAGGGAACGACAAAATCTCTACAAATCAAGCCTTTCACAGGTACATTGGAAGCACATGTGACTTAACAATATTAAAAGGAAAATTGGAAAGAGTTTACTGCTGTCATATAAAGTGGAGATGCTATTTTACAATAGACATAACCGTTGAATAGATTGTTGTAGAAATTCGGCAAGCGGTCATAGACAAGCGAAGAATCCTGCACACCGTTATCCAACCCAAAAAGAATAACTCAAAGGACCTTCGTGATAACCGCACAAGCTCTTGTTGACTATACTTAGAAACGCATGACCTTCGCCATACCTTGCACTGTTTTTGTCACCTGTGGGAGTCACATTCTTTACCCATGTAAGACTCCGTGCTGCTAGTCTCCAAAAACAACTGCAGAACTTGTAAGGAATATGAGAGTTTTAAAGAAGATCTCTACTATACAGATGAAATTTATCTATTGAACAGTTACTCCTTTGGTTATTGAAGTGTTCAGCCAAATAGACTGCGTGTCAATTTTACCTTGCCTGAAGAACATGAATCCGCAGAAACATCAACCAGTTTTGAATAGATCTTGCTAGTTACAGTCCCGCATCTGCTCAAGAAAAAACACTCGCTTTAGAAACAATTCATGAAAGTTATCCTGGTGTATACATGAAAACCCAAGATAAACTTGAACCAATCCACCAAGGAAGGGTTATTTGCTTACAGAAGTTGCTCTATAAAGATCGCATTCTAATTCGAGTTATGATGAGAGAATGCTGATGGAACTATCACTTGCTTTTTCTTTTAGAACGCATCAATCAGAAAAAGAGTTCGACCGCGTCAGAAAGAACGCAATTCCCATCACCGCTCGTCAACAAAGAAGTGAGTTGCTCCTGAATACGAATTCTGGTCAATTCCTGTTGCAGTGGCACTATTATGATCCAGCTTGCAAATCGCAATGTAAGGTGGTCCAACACGAGGATACCATCTTACCGATGCTTTCGCAAACGTATTGCATTCAAGCTTTTAGATTGGGAAAAGAGAATACGCGGATGAATGAAACACCACTTTCAAACTATCAACTTCTGAAAAAAACTTCTTCGTTTCTATGGAAAGTACCATTGCATCAGTGACGATGTCGAAAGAGCCTAACGGACTGTGCAGCTGGTTAGAAATGCAAATCGTTCCGTAGAAAATGCGCTTTTAATGAAATAACGAGGAAATGGGAAACAATTTATGGACAGCACAACGTTGATAAGAAGATTTAATCGGCTAACGCTTCGACGCCTTCGTCTTCATCAGAGTCGATGATATGAGTCATTGGTCCACAGTCGTTGGTCCTCTCGATGTGCTGTCTACGTCGTCGCACGTGGATGATGGATGTGAGGTAACCAATACGGATCGAAAAATCTGGTCATCATATTTTTTTCAACTTCGTCTTCCTGCTGCGTCTTTTGTCCAATCCTAGTCCGTTCTCCCAATCTTAAGATGTGCTTGCACAGCCTGTTGTAGAATTCCGCAGGTGGTCGTAGCAACCACCTGTTTACCAGAATACAAAGACGTGTATTCTTTTCATCTTTTCCTATTGAATAAGATGAAAGTTGGACTAAATTAGGGTTATCAGTGCTTATTGATCGACAATATGAGTCAAAAGTTTATCAACTTGTGCAAATGAACAGGTTTACCATCATTGCAGTTCCCGAAAATTATCGTTTACTCATTGTTTAATCTTTGTAAAGAGTTGTTCTAGTTATTTAAGTTTAAGATATCCAGAAAACACCGTTACTAGAATACAAACTAAAACAGTGTCCGACAAACAGTATATAAAATGGCTCACCTGGATATTAACCCGCTGGTTGTAGAATGTACTTACGGGATAGGACAGCTGGATTTTTTCAGGTGACGAGCTGCCCTCTTTCGAAAGTTTCTGCTCCATAATGAATCCGTTCTGCAAAATTAAATCATTTACTACAAGAATTTTTTTCTATCTATCGATTTTGAGGGTTTATAGGAGCTTCTCTTCCTACAGTCGCTTTTTAAGGAGAGCTTATACACCAACACAGTATAGTAATGGGGCACTAACGTTCATTACACGGATGACCGCACGTCTACAGTTCCACCTAGCTTCTCATCCTTCCGGAGTCGGGAATAGGATGCCAGACATGGGCAAACTCATTTTCTCTTCCCCACGTCGAAAGATCCAAGCACGATAATCTCAGGATCATGGTGACAAACCACTCGACCATCATTCAATGACATTTGTGACAAAGACGAACAGCCTTCAAGTAGCAGCCGAACGGTTAACTAGACAAAATGAATCGAATACAGTAAGTACTGGAAACTGCACATTGTGGTATATGTGATGTCGAGTGATATAATAGTTAATAATAATAATAATAATAAATAATAATAATAAATAAAAATCGCCGTGATTTCCTGCTCTTGCTTACCTCTTTTCTAAACAGTTTTCCTATTTTGGTAAAGGGAATGAAAAACGTATTTTTAAAACGGATTTTCTACTAAACTTGGCACGAATGGCTAATCGGTGCCTTGTTTTACTGTTTACCGATATCCTAATACAAGGCTCCTTCCAAGAGTTCTTCATTGTGGACAAGCTTTCTTCATCTTAGCCTTTTTCAGAGCAAGAATGATTCAAAATGATTGTCCAAAGCTGTTTGTTTTCGCGATCTGCCTATTCATATTCACACCAGGTGCAGTGGAGACCGCTCGAGCGAAGTATCTCCAATTGTTTGATAGCCATAAAGGACGAAGTATGAAAGCGTTGGACACTAATCAATCTCAAAATCATGTGTCCTGAATTCGACTCCGAAAGAGGTGGTCGAATGCATTTCTGGCCAATGAGATGGTTTGCGTTGTCTATCGATGCATGAAGTTAGCGTTTCTATCCTTCCAGACAAGTCTGGTATCAACTTATCCGCTCGTAAAGTAGGACGGCTTGGCTTTCCTAGCAGTAAGGTGGAAGGAGCAACTATGTGTGCATTACAAATACCTCTAACCGTCATACACTCCTATCTGCAGCCATAACAATAGAGATTCTTGCTGTGATATTTACGGACAGAAGTCTTTGTGTTTGGCAACATGTGACCATATTACCGACAACCATGACTTAGAAATTGAACAGCTTAGCCAACGAAGACCTTTATGCACGGTCAATTCGGCAGATCTCTCTCCTATTATTGTTTGTTTACGCTAGAAACTTCTTGGAAGAAAAAATTCTTAGCACTCAAATATACTCTAAAAATTTCTTTCAGAAGTTTGTTGCGTTCGAATAGCCAAACTCCTTATGTACTGAAACGAATAAATTCGTGTTATTTAGCGACATCCGAGGGCGATAAAAGGCTATAAAAGGATAAACGTTGAAATGCAGCGAAGTGGTGCCTCGTTCCGACTTGAATTCTTCACCAGGACTCGCTTAACAAGCAATAGATGAAGGAACAGCGTTATAATTGCATGAGCTCATGATTTTCTACTCTACCCTCACGTATAGAAGGCGTAAATGAATACGATTCAATTTGATGAGATTAGTTTGTCACATGAACCCATTTAGGTTTTCGTACAATCAAAAAATTCTGCGCATTTACCACCACAAAAGGTTTTTCGGAAAGCAGTTACATTGTGTTTGGCTGCGGAATTGTGCTGCACAGCGGGGTTCCTCAACCTTCGGGGGTCAAGTTGTCGAGAACGGTGGCAGTATGGTAGAAACACTAATCACGTGATTATGTATTATGTTTCGCCCACAGTAGAGAAGCAACTGGAACTAGCCAGAAGAATGTAGACCGGTATCTATAAAATGAATAGGGAATTAATTTTCGTGGATTTCTGCAGCTTATTCCCCCCCCCCCCCTGGCTTGTCAATTTTACACTTGTGTTTTCCGAATTTGAAGAAAATCTACAAAAGATCAACGAACACCAGCGACTGCATGCTGACGAGAAGCTGATAATGCTTTGGTAGAGCTAAAAGCAAGGATGAACTTGACCAGGTTTCAATAACACCCTTGATATCACAAGCAAGATGAGGTCCACAGTGGCAGGTGAACCAACGCACAAACCTGAAGACCTTCGTGAATGACGGATGCAAAGAAAGAACCGAATAAAAAAGCAGCTAGGATCAGCAAAATATGCCAATTCAGGTCACATAAATAAATAAATTAAATAAACAAACAATACAAGTCCGGTCCACGTTTGACGACCCCGCAGAGAAAAAGAGTTTCAGTGGCCCAGGCGCAGCGAAACCAACGCTGCAGTGTGTATTCCGTGGCATACCTCGCCACTGCATTGCTCGTGACCCCCGATAGACTGTTACAGAGACTAAGTAGTAAGACAGTAGCATACAAAATGTTACACATTTTTAGCCGTCCGACCATTATTACAGCAGGAAAGAAGCTTTGCCAAGAAGGCGACGCTTCACCAAATAATTATTATTTTCTAAATTTTAACTTGTTATTTACTGCCTACTCTTTTTAACGGCAGGGTATACATTGTTAAATATAACTTCAATGATGCTGAGATATTTGAACTAGCTGAGAGACAGGCGAAACGAAGGACACGCGTGGTGTGGTGGTGAACGCGCTACTCCCCGGAAAGGACAATAGCGCGTTCGTTCCCCACCACATACACCTGTGGTCCGGAGTTTTGCAAATATCTCACCATCATTGAAGTTATATTATTTTCGAAGTTGCGAAATTGATGAAATTTCCATCAAACTATCAACAAAGTATCCCGAGCGGTTTACATATCGAAATATAGGTTAAAAGTTCTACACATTAGTTATTAAGCATACGATGGAAACCCTTTCAAAATCACTCAGTGTATTTAATACCAGGCAGGACTCAGTATTGCACGTAAAGTGCAAGGATCTTGACGTTAGTAAATCCAGGAGATTCTCCATGAATTCGACTTCATCAAGCATCGTCAGAGGTGATTGGATGCACGTGTGGTCTACGCAATATTTACAGAGCTCTATCAATGTATCAAACTAGTAAAACAATTTTCACACCGACCTTCATTTAACCTCGGTAGCAAAATAATCAATACGTACTTAAATTGTTGAGCTTGCATGAGGTTGACAAAAAGATTTATTCAGCTGACGCTTTAACATCTTTGTCTTCTTCAGAACCGGATTGATTCGAGTCGATGGTCCACAGCTATTCGCCTTCTCGATGTGGCGCCTTCGACGTAGAAGACGAAAAACTGTGGACCATCGACTTCGATCATTGGCTCTGATGAAGACGAAGACGTCAAAACATCAGCCGAATAAAATAATTTTATTAAACTCGTGAAGCTCAACAATTTAAATACATACTAAATTATTGGTTTCATTCTGTCTCTGGAACCAATTTGTCCAACCTGGAGGTGTGAATGACTTAGTTCGCCCAGAGCGCAGGATAACCAAAGACCATTTGATTCGCAGGGTACCTCCAATGAATCAACTACGTTCTTTCTTGATTTGTTGAAAAACGTATCTATCATTATGTCTATCATCGAGGAGTATCATAGTCTTTCCAATGTACAGCGCTTAAAGACATTCTTTAAAATGCAGCCGGAAAATTCCCAGACGTAACTGCTACGACAGAAACGAATGCGCTGAGTCGAAGACAATGCTCCTAGGTTGCACAGGAGGAGACCATGCAAGTAATTACCTAATTCTAAACGCATTCACAACATAGCCCTCGCTTAATGTGATTATTATGACACAAAGGCCAAGAAGATCTCAGAACTGGAAAAAGTGTTCGGCATCGAGGTTCGACTGAATAAATAAATAAAGTCAAGCAGGAGCTAACCGCAAACTGCACGAACGGCTGATTTATTTGGCAGAAGCTGAAGCAGAACTCGCGATACGATTCGCTTTTGTTCGTCCGCGGATTCAGCATGGTGAAATTGGTCGACAGGATGTGCTCCACCTCAAATAACCAACTTTCGATAACAAGATATAAACGTGTATGCCAAGTTGCTCTACAAAACTTAAAGATTCTGAATTTAAAGCGATTTGAAGCCTAGATAGAAAATCTAGCGGATGCTTTCAAAGATAAGTGATTGCTGAAACGCAAAAATAGAACCTGAAAAATGTTTCTATCGCAAAGGAAACACCGTTTCTGCCGGTTTTCACTAACGAAATAAGCCATAATATTGCGCCCTACATAGGAATTACTAGTAAAAAATGAAGTGTCAAAGCGATAAGCAACAGGAAATTTGATTTTAATAGCCGACACATGAAAATAGAGGTGAACGCAAAAAACAGAGTTTAAAGAGCAGGGCTAAAACGTTTAAAAAAAGTTATTTCGTTAAAGTTCAAAAAAAGTCTAAAGGAAAGCAAAAAGAAGAGTGTGGAAAAGGTGAGAACCTTGAGTGCCTCCTTCAACACATCCAGCCGGAGAGCATTTCCCCCATCCCTCGGAAGAATAAGCACTAAAACAGTAATGCCGTTACCACCGCGGGACAAGAACTCAGTTGCGACCTAAACACCAGTGCTATTACAAAAAACGATTCAAAAACAGTAAATCACTACTCTGGAGATGCCGAGAGCTTTTCTGGTTATTTCTTAATTAACCCGCCATTCCACAGCGCGCCATTTCAAAATGTGTTTCAAGGTTTTTGTTTTTCCTGGTTTCTTTTTATTGGTTGAAGCCTGGTATAACATTTGTAGGTAAGTCCTCGATTGAATACTAGAGGTGGTGCAAAAAAGTTCTATGTAACAAAATGAACCACTAAAAAGAAACTAAGTGGAAATGAACTCATACCGTCCATTCTGCCCTACCACGTAAGAGTTGAGGTCAACTCACATCGGCACGAATGTGCTAATAATATATTATTGTAACATGTGAGCAGTAAAGAAACTGACATCAAGTTCTCCACGTGCCCGCGCTCCATAGGGAGTGTATCCCGTAATGTCATTTTCGTTCCTGAAAATATTTCTCTCTCTGCACTCTCAACAAAAGCATTCTATTTTCACACTTAATATGAATAAATAAAACTGCACCCGCCTCAAGTCGTTGTTTCAAATCTTATCTGCCTCGCTTCTCGATATCTTTGTCTACCGTTTTGCATAACATGACGCCTTATCGTTCTGCCATCATACGAAAGCAGTAGCATTATTTCAAATGGAGATTATGCTGGGGCCTGTACTACCAATGAGGACTGGCCGTCCAGGTATCCAAGTAACTCTGAGTTAAATTTGGAACTGCTATACCTACTTCAACATGCTCCATCAGCCATGTTTTATTACAGCATCGTCAAATCAATAACTGGCCTTAGAAGAACCTCTGAGAAACTTCACATCAAGACTCGCAGTGTAGAATGTAGTGAAGAGAGTGAAATGCATCCTGATTTCATCATTACGACCAGAGCCATTCATGTCAATGAAATGTTGAAAGAGCATAAACTCATCTTTGACTACTTGACCTAGGTAATCAAAAATTTCTGAATTCGTTGGCTAGACCAAACGGACCAGTTACATTCTGTTCACGGCTTTAAAGGGCGAGTAGTAAGAACATGTGACAGCTGAGAGGACCTCCCAACATCGAGATGAGACACCGGTGAGATCGATGCACTTGAGTTCGGGAAGTTCGACGAAGTACATCGTATTTTCTCATGCAGGCTCCGCTGTTGAAACGCTGACCATGTCCGGAGAACATTTAGAGCACGGACTGAAAGAGGATGAATGTAATGAAAACCTTCTAAGTTCACCATAACGACGAAGATCACCAAAGGTCACCTATATTCTCTGACGCACTTCCTCTAACATTGTACGCAGAAGTGAATTGGTGTGAGTACTGTAGTGAAATGGAACCTGTTTTCATTAATTGAGGAATATGCCAATGTGAAGTCGTTGATTTTTTTAAAGTGCGGTATAATAACGTCCCATACATCATTTCCAGGAGAACGATAGAAACTGGTTCGTGCAGGAGAAATCAAATAGCAGTTGATTGGAATAGCATTTGAGGCACCGCCAACGCCCGGTCTCTTCGACAGTAAAGTCAATTTGGACCCCTGTGACTCCAATACAATGGTCATTTCATCCTGAACTTTTTCTCTCCTGGCATCCGCTGTTATCCTCGCTATGAAACATCTTACTACATCCGATCAAAGCAAGAATAGACTATGACATCTGAAGGAACCATCGTAACTCATCAAAAAGTAACTATAAGTTTTGCGTGGGTCAGTCAAATATTACCGATCCAAGGAAATCCTTGGTTTTAACAAATTCTCTTCCAAAAAACATGACGAGAACCTCGCTATTGCACAACAGTATCATTGTCTACAAAGGCTCGTGTGGCCATTGGTCGGAGGCGCCACTGCGACATACACGTGGAATCGAACTCCGCGTCCATGGCCCACCAAGCCTTCCATCCCTCCGTGGTTCGGAAATTGGTATAAGACTTGTCTGGGAAAGTAGCAGCACTGGCTCGATACGTCGGTAAGCTACCGCAAATCATAGTAATAGCCAGATATCCATTCAATCACCTCTGAGCGATGCTTAATGAAGTCGAATGCATGGCGCATCCCTTAGGAATTGATCAACGCCGAGAGCTTTATCGAATGGGAAAAAAACGAATCGAATGGGAAAAATGGTGGGATCTCTACAACATACATGAAGACGGGTCGTAGAAGAAAATTTCGAAAGTTAATTAGTGTTATATTAATTATAATTAACACTTGTTTCTACTATTATTTACGATTCCCAGTTATTTCTATGAATCCATTTCACTCTCTTAATTCTTTTATTTACTGCCTTTTTCTTCTTAATGGCAGGGTATGTTGTGGAATATAACTCGTATGAAGTGCTGAGATATTTGCAAAACTCCGGACCACAGGTGTATGCAGTGGGGAACTAACACGCGCTGTTGTCCTTACCGGGGAGCAGCGCACTTCAGCACTACACCATCCGGGTCCTTCGCCTTGCATGTATCTCAGCTAGCCTGGCTCCCCAGATCAATCCCGTTGACGGGTGATTGCTGATGGCAAAAAGATCGATAGAACTAGCTGAGATATATGCAATGCGAAGGACCCGGATGGTGTAGTGGTGAAGTGCGCTGCTCCCCGGTAAGGACAGCAGCGCGTGTTCGTTCCCCACTGCATACACCTGTGGCCCGGAGTTTTGCAAATATCTCAGCACTTCATACCATTTCACTCTGTCAATACAGCATGTCTTTCTTTCATTCATTCGTTCTCTCTCATCCATCATCAACGGTGATCCTCGGATTTTCGTATTGGTTCGGTGGCCACTTGATATGTTCAACTTCCTTCTTAATGTACCTCATGGTTAGTCGAGTTGATTCCCTCTAAAATCCTGAAGTAGCTCTACCATAGCGTTCAGGTCTTCACCAGAAGCAAATGCAGGCTCTATGGATCAGAGGAAGCTTTATCAAACAAGTCTGCTATCAGTTTACTGCCTCCAGAGGAATTAGAGGCTTGTTTGGTAGAGGTGCGTTCGAACCAGCAACTGTCTGTGTGTTATACAGCATTTCTACCCTTATTGCTATGACTAATGCTAAAATCGTTCAATTCATTACTATTACGAGAACATACGGAGTGTTAGCGATCTTGGCGGTGCCCAGCAAACTCAGAGTCGTGCAGATAGCAATGATTAAAATAGCGTGATCTGCTACATGAAGAGCCCACCAATAATAAAATCGGACGATGCTGCGAATGAACAGCGTCTCTCGGTTTCCTGAAAAAGAACATTATAACAAACAACTTGGTTTTAAGGCAGGAAAGTGTAATTAAACCAATATTTTTGCACTTTTAACCTATACTCCCGTCACAGGAATTGTTTCCTTCTCCAGTCTACACGTTCTCCTAGCCCGTAGTTTAACGCTTCCGAGTGGCTGGAACTATTCCTGGGTGTCGGAATGCGATTCAAAGCAGTAGTTTCATATCCGCAGGTGGGTCTCTCAACTACGAAAGCGCACAACATTTCCATCTTATTTATTTATGTGATCTTATAAACTGATCTTCTTAAGCTGACGCGAGGTTGGTACAGATCTTCGCTGTCATTGTCGTTTTTGATGTTATTGATCGATGCCTGACGTTTCGGCGACTTCGCCTTCCTCAGAGCCTGGGCGTACTTTATGTTAGAATACTTTTTATTATTCGGTGGAAAAGAAGGTTAAAGTATTAATGAAGATCAAACTTTCAAATAGACGCCATATTGAACAGAAAGGCCACTCACCGTGATGTTACGTGCGGGACTGGCCCACACGTAGCTCACGCGGGCAAGACACGCCCCGGGGTCAAAATATCATTTTGAAATAGGGCGCCAGGTCACGCGTGATAGTGAGGCATTCGTCCTTCCGGCTCATCTTTGGATTTTTGAAATTTATCCAAAACGCCTCAAGAGTTTTGCGCGTTGATGTTTTTGATTCCTCGCTAGGATCCGCACATTCACTTCAAAATCATCGCCGTTGTGCTTTTCTGCCCTATGCGTACCTAGAGGGGTGTTTAGACGGATTTTAGCTATTCCATCTAGATGTTCTTTTATGCGGACACAAAGTGGTCTACCCATTTCCTCGATATATTCCTCGCCGCATGCATTACATGAGATCAAGTATATTATACCTAAACTAATGCAATCCTTGAGGTGCTCCTCTGTAATCCTAATATCCAACTGACTACGAAGAACTACAAATTCTCCGCCTTTATCACTAATAGAAAGTCTAATAGATTTTGAATTCAAAAGCTCTCTAACCTGGCGCATACCACATTTTTGTTGGTTTGTGAGGTTGGAGCTTCTTCTTTGTTTTTGGTAGTGATTAAGTATGCGGAGAATTTCGTCCGAAAATAACCGAAATGTAGGGTCAATATCGCTATTTGGTAGCTCTTGTTTAAAGAATGTTCGGGGAAAGGGTATTGGTGGTAGTTCTCCCCTTGGTACTACTTTACCTAATCTTTCTAGCCTAACCAAACAGCACGCATATAATGGAGTCATTCGATGTTAGTTCACTTTATACCAACGTGTCCAATGACTCGCAATGCAAGCCATTCTCGAGTTGCTCGTAGAGCATGAAAAGAAAATAAAAATGCACGGCCTGTCGATTGCGCAACTAATGACCCTCTTAAAACAGTGTCTTAGTTGTTCAATCTTTAGGTGGTCTGGAAAATATTTTGCACAAATTAGAGGGTTGGCGATGGGGCAGCGTTTAGCACCAAGCCTTGCCATCGCTTTCATGTCTAAGGTGGAAGCTCCAGTTCTCGATCACCGACCCTTACTCTACTGTCGATACATAGACGACTGCTTCATCGTCTGTTCCACACAAGAACAGATGGATGAGTGCTTTGAATTATTAAACCGACAGTCAGAGTATATAAAATTTACACGAGAAAAACCTTCCGAGAACTGGCTTCCATTCTTAAACATCTAAATAAAGCTCTCAGTAAGTGGCTATGTAACAAAATGGTATCGCAAGCCAAGTAGTAAAAACATTCTCGTTCACTGCCTCTCCTCTCACTCCTCTTCACACATGAAAAAATCACTTATCAAAAACATGTATCATAATATGTATCTAAAAATGTGTGTACAGGAGAAGAGGAAAGGAAGGAATCGCGAAACCTGGCACGAAAAATTGCCATTTCCAATGGCTACAAAGTAGAAGCCACTCGGGTTAGAGGAAAACATTGGGTAGTTTCCCAAAATAATATTTCGGACGTAAGTAAGATCCCCTTTAAGCTACCCCTCATATCAAATGAAGTAAGTCACGCCATTAAAAAGTGCTTAAGAAAAAGTGGTCTTGAAAATTATGTAACGATTGTTGACATCCCACCGAATACCCTACGCCGCCAGTTAGTTCGAAACCGTCTCTATGATCGTTTGTGCAGCTCAGAAAACTGTGTGATCTGACCTAACGGGAGAGACGCGGATTGCATGAGTTTAGGTATAATATACTTGATCTCATGTAATGCATGCGGCGAGGAATATATCGGGGAAACGGGTAGACCACTTTGTGTCCGCATAAAAGAACATCTAGATGGGAAAGCTAAAATCCGTTTAAACACCCCTCTAGGTACGCATAGGGCANGCCATTTCCAATGGCTACAAAGTAGAAGCCACTCGGGTTAGAGGAAAACATTGGGTAGTTTCCCAAAATAATATTTCGGACGTAAGTAAGATCCCCTTTAAGCTACCCCTCATATCAAATGAAGTAAGTCACGCCATTAAAAAGTGCTTAAGAAAAAGTGGTCTTGAAAATTATGTAACGATTGTTGACATCCCACCGAATACCCTACGCCGCCAGTTAGTTCGAAACCGTCTCTATGATCGTTTGTGCAGCTCAGAAAACTGTGTGATCTGACCTAACGGGAGAGACGCGGATTGCATGAGTTTAGGTATAATATACTTGATCTCATGTAATGCATGCGGCGAGGAATATATCGGGGAAACGGGTAGACCACTTTGTGTCCGCATAAAAGAACATCTAGATGGGAAAGCTAAAATCCGTTTAAACACCCCTCTAGGTACGCATAGGGCAGAAAAGCACAACGGCGATGATTTTGAAGTGAATGTGCGGATCCTAGCGAGGAATCAAAAACATCAACGCGCAAACCTCTTGAGGCGTTTTGGATAAATTTCAAAAATCCAAAAATGAGCCGGAAGGGCGAATGCCTCACTATCACGCGTGACCTGGCGCCCTATTTCAAAATGATATTTTGACCCCGGGGCGTGTCTTGCTCGCGTGAGCTACATGTGGGCCAGTCCCGCACGTAACATCACGGTGAGTGGCTTTTCTGTTCAATATGACGCCTATTTGAAAGCTTGATCTTCATTAATACTTTAACCTTCTTTTCCACCGAATAATAAAAAGTATTCTAACATAAAGTACGTCCAGGCTCTGAGGAAGGCGAAGTCGCCGAAACGTCAGCCATCGTTCAATAACATCAAAACCAACGACAAGGACAACGACAACGAAGATCTGTACCAACCTCGCGTCAGCTTAAGAAGATCAGTTTATAAGACCACATAAATAAATGTATCAACTATCTATGCCGAGGTTCATAGAAAGTCGGTCTTTCGAGTTATTTCCATCTTAAAATCTAACTAGGAGCAAACTAGTGGCAGAAATCACTTCAGTCCTTAGAGAAATATAACCAATTAGTGGCAGTTAGCCACGACTTAGTAAAGCCTTAGGATATCCTTCGAGATCCTGGGGTAAAAAATCGATCTTGCCCAGCTAGTAATTTATCATTTACATGGAAATTCTTCCGTGGCTCACATGCTTCCTCGCGGTTGTGAGTAGTCATTTCCTTCATTCTACTCATAATCTGCGAAATTCCAAAAATCTATTTCACTAAGACCAACTCGATCATTTCGGTACGGCGCTAAAAAGTATCGAACTTCCTGCCAAACAGAATTACGAATGCCACCATTCATCACTTGTTAAGTGTCTCGCAGCGTTTGAGGCAATCCACCTCAATTTTCGCAGTGCTACCAGTTCGAACCAGTTCTCTACTGTTGGAAAAACTCGAAGTAAGAAACTGGAAAATGGTCGTTCTCTGAATGGCAACGACCAGGTTTCAAGCAGTTTATTTGGTAATTGAAGTGCCGCTTTAAAAAGGAACGATATTTTCCTTTTTCCATGTTGTGTCCTCAACTCGCCAATCAAAGGGTTTTTTCTGCTTCCTGTTGTCCAAGAATCATCGTTACAGCATGTTTTGCCAGCTCAATTGGCTTCGATTACTCTAAAAGTGATCCTTATCGGTTTTCCAAGAATGAAATGAACCATTTCCGGAAGGTTAAAGGCAGTGATTTAACGCATTGACGAGCACTGTTGATTTCTTCGAAACCGAAAAACCGAGAACTCGTCGGCGATTTTTAAATCGAGATTGCTGGTTTATCGAAAAAGGAATTATAGATTTTCCACAGCTAGAGGACTTATTGAGTAGAACATCACATATTCATAAAAGAGGTCTAGGCTTGCGCATTTAGAGGTATAGCGTTCCTACTAAATGCTACCATATTTCGTCTACTGAACAAATTCCTGTCAGATTTTGGAAGGATTTTGCTACCTACGCTGAAAATATCTCCGTATTTCTTCTACCCAACCACAACAAACGATAATCATGACTCATCATGACAGCCGAGAATGAAAGAACGGAGAATTACTGGTCAAAAATTCAAATTTCTCCGCCCTAAATAGGGTTGACACTTATTTCGTAATAAAAAAAAAGAATAAAGCTTTCGGCGTTGATCAATTCCTGAGGGATGCGCCATGCATTCGACTTTATTAAGCATCGTTTGGAGGTGATTGAGTGCATATCTGCCCTTTACAATGACTCGCGGTGGCCTACCGATGTATCGAGTCAGTGCTGCTATCCTCCCAGACAGGTCTGGTACTAACTTGCCGACCCCGGATGGATAGAAGGTTTTGTGGGCCATGGGCGCTGGGTCGATTCCACTTGCGTGTTGCACGGCGCCTCCGACCACGCCCCAAGCGCGCCTTTACCTGTTTCGTAAATACTCCAAATCATCTTCGGTAACTAGAGGACACGCGAAGTTTATAACTTGACAACTTGTGAAAGACACCTTGCTCTATCACTATAAATAGAACTAAAAATTTCTAGAAATGATCTTCATTTTAAGTTTGCCTAAAGCTAAAACTTTCATAAAATAGTAAACTGAATAGTAAACTTCGGGTAGTGCAACAGGATCGGAGCGGTATAGCGGTGTTGGAATGGAAGGATAAGAAGGACAATTAGTATCGCGTCCATCAAGAGCACGATATCGACGCGACACAACACGAGATTACGACGAAACTCCTTCCTCCAACTTACCAAAACCGGAAGTGGATTAAAACTGCAACCACAGTTAGCTTTTTATGGGCGCAAATAATCAGATGGCCGAATACTGTCCATTTCTTAGGCAGACTAGCAAGTGGTACGTACATTTCTATCTTTTCATGGTTTGGTCCTAACTATTCCCAACATGCCAATCTTCTTCCACATTATCACTCAAACGTTTTTGGCGAATCCATGGAGGATATATGATGAACACAATTGCATGTCTACGCTGAATGGAATCAAGATGGACGTCTATTTGTGTTATGATAGATGTGTGAGTACTTCGACAGCACCAACTACCCATTTCATTGAAGGAAATGGTACCAGGGTTTCGAAAAGATTCAGAAAATGTGTGATTTGTCACAAGGCTGCTGCAGAACTCCACGGTCGGAAATACGCTGCTGAATGTGCAACGCAGGTTGTCCCCAGATGCAGCCGTTACAGGTAAAACGATTGTTTAGGTATACCGCCGGCACGAAATTCCACGCGAAAATTATTTGTTGTTAGCGAGAACTGCAAATTTCACTTGGAGACTGTTGATTTTACGAAGAAATAGAAGGTTATATGTGGAGATTGTGACTGCCTTCGGGAACGCATAGGTGATCAATGATTGTCATCGATCCCGACTGAAGGCAATAATTGTAAGCTGCTATTGCTACTACTGTTGTCGAGAACGAATATTTGTATATCTTAAACTGTAGATTTTATGTTACAAAATAAATGTAGCGTGAAAACGTGATAAGGCTTCATAAATGTTTCAAAGCACAAGCTATGCTAATCCCATTGATGAACGCATACTCTGTGATCGCCAAGCTACTCTGAAGGCGTCACTTCGATGATCGTCTTATCATCACAGCGAAAAGCTTTCCCTAAGTGTTGAATCCCAGTGTTCAAGCGTAGGCATTTCTGTTCTACGTCACCGGCCACCCTTCATGCCGCACACTCCAACATCAGCAGTCTCTCGGCGCCAAATGACCTTCCTCAAAGAGGTTTGTTTGTACATTATTAAATGTGGGAAATAGTTTTTCACCAATCACTTTTGATATTGGATCACTGTTTGAGAAGCGATCGATGGAATATTAAAAAATCCGGTAAGAGGCCGAACAGACGTGAACCTCGCGACACGTGGTCGTCAATGTGCCAATATTCTCATGACTTCGCAAGGTATGAAGGACCAGTAGTCAAGCGCTATCCCAACGAAACTGAACAGAAGCCCTGTCAACAGTTGAAAACAGGATTTGATACTAACTATGGTGAAAATCTGTAGAAGACACGGATATCATTGAGGCACAGAAACTTCTACAATATAACACCATGCAATAACCCGCTAATGACACTGGTTTCCTCACTAAAGTTTATTGAAACACCAATCGTATATTTCGAAACCGAATTTCCTTGACTTTCCTTGAAATATTACTACGCTTTGCGCTAGCTGATAACAACACCGACTTCTGCACGATGTGCGCGATGATTATGTCCCAAAGAAAAACAAGTTGTTATCACCGGAAATTATCATTATATCCACCATCAGCATCGTGTATAAAAGGGCATCACTGAGTAAGGATGCCTCATTCGAGGGGATGGCTCACTGAAGAAGACCTGACTCGACACGAAGGCGAAGCTGGAACGTCGAGACGAATAACAAGCGAGGACCATCGGGCTCTGAGGAGGACGAAGAAGTTGAAACGTTAGCCGAAAATAAACATCATTGAACGAATAAACATCATTATCAACCTCGTGTAAGCTCATCAAAGAAAGAATACCAATCATATAGATCTGAGCTATTCGTCAAGTCGTGGAGACAATTTCAAAGGCGCGTTTGTCATTTTGCGTGAACTTAGAGCGTCCACACATCAATGAACCTTGAAGGACAGGCGGTGGAAGGTAATACCATTATACTGACGAAAGTGATACTAACTCGTCATGTCATCTACCGCGAATGGAAATCACCTGGTCAGAAAACCAAACTATCGCCGTTGAACACTGGGAAAACCCGACCGGCACCCATAAGACTTTTTGTATGGCGTCGAAATTCGCCTCACGAAGTCGAAGATGAGAAGCCATTTCGTACGAGGGCGAACAAGCTGGTGGTATTACAATACTCCAGTCGTATCGTTTTCTTTGAGAACGGAGTTTTTGCTGATACCGTGTGGGAAACCAGTAT
Organism: Angiostrongylus costaricensis; assembly: GCA_900624975.1. Classification (NCBI taxonomy): domain Eukaryota; kingdom Metazoa; phylum Nematoda; class Chromadorea; order Rhabditida; family Metastrongylidae; genus Angiostrongylus; species Angiostrongylus costaricensis. The sequence continues at coordinate 36,456 of UYYA01004105.1, read as the reverse complement.
TTGGTCGCAAGCGACCTTCCAAAAAGCAATCATGAAAAATACTTGCAAATTCTTTCCGTTGGAAAAAGCAACCTCAATTACGCCATACAGTACCTGCCATAAAGAAATTACGAAAACTTTCCAACCGCCTCCTCATACCTTCGTAGTAGCTTACCTAGAGATTTTTCACTGGGAAACAGACTGTGAATTTATCCCTACATGGTTCACAATGATTCAGCATCATCTTGGAAAGAACTGCAGATTTTCCACTTGCCGTAAGGAACTTTAGGTTTTAGTTTGAAGGGAATTACAACCAATCATCAATGAAAACTAAAACGATGTAAAACTGAACATTAGAAAGTCTCCTTGGATTCAGATTCCCGAAATGAAAAGTCGTCCCATAAATCGGGTAATCATAAATCGAGATGGTCGCAATTAGAACAACAGGAGAATTGTTTATTTTTCCATAAGCCTAAAGAATCCTGTATTCGTGCCTTTCGTATCGTGACGGACATTGTGCCCGAGTTAGCGCTTTACAAATTGAATCAAAGTTCCATATCACAGTGTTCTTGATTCTCCGGCAATGTTGCTTTACGTCATCGGATTTCCACATGCGTGAAAAACGGGTTTCCTCGACCTTCAAGGATACTTATCGGATCTGTTGGACTACTTCCCTGTTCAACCGCCGATCACACAGCGAAAAAAAACTGTTTGACATGGTCTTCCAGAAAAGTAATAAAAAATAAAATAAATCTCTCGGCATTGATCAATCCCTGAGGGATGCGCCATGCATTCGACTTCATTAAGCATCGTTGGAGGCGATTGAATGCATATATGGCCTTTACAATGACTCGTGGTGACCTACCGATGTATCGAGCCAGTGCTGCTATTCTCCCAGACAAGTCTGGTACCAATTTGCCGATCCCGGAAGGATGGAAGGCTTGGTGGGCCATGGGCGTGAGGATCGATTCCACGTGTGTCGCAGTGGCGCCTCCAACACTGCGGCACACGCGCCCTTCCAGAAAAGTAATACGGTAGGAAAAAAATGGATGAATAGGTTAGAATTTGCACAGATTCTTCTCACTCACCTGGGCTTTTCTCATTGTGATCAAGCTTAACAGTTGCCGTTTTGCGGATGGGGTCCTCAGCGATGACTCTCATTCTAAAATAGCTTTCCATTAGTCAGCAAATTTTGCGCAGTCAAACTCGTAACCTGCTGACATGTTGTGGTGAACAACTGAAAATGTACGAGAATGAGATAAACAACGAAATCTTTCACTGGTTGCATCAATCGCGGAACAGGCAGAAACATCGTTCATCAAGAAATCGGCCGTGGTACATCAGTATGGGAGGTGTTTAAAATGTGATATTTATGAACACGCTTACTCTGTGTGGCTTCAATATTTCTAGTGTTTAAGGATATTTAAGAACCATACGTTCCATATGCAGTTTCTGTGGGAATGAAAAGTGTGCGGATGTCCACGTGATCAAAATTTCACATTACTAGCTTCACGCCTAGTCGCGAAAATCTCTTGTCGTCTATTCAGAGCCCTCGGTTCGATTCCTCCTTTCCACATCAATGATTCTTCCTCACGGATCAATTCAATATTTGCCGCTTCATTTTCGACAATGAAGAACGGACTAGTTCAAAGACTAAACCACGGAAACCAGAGTACAAGCACACCGTCGACTTTGTGAATGCAATAGAATCATGGAGGCGTATCTTCTATACACGTTTTGTACTTGATCATAAAAATTTCGCGACCTATTTTATTTTATGACTGTTGATTTTCCTTTATTTGGTTCTCCTCCCAAAGGTTTACCGCATCATTGTGGCTAAGAGGTGTTCCTGGGTGTCGAGCTGCGATGTACAGCTGAGGGATTCGTCTACCCAGCAGGCTCTCCCTAGCTGACAAGTCCGGCGTTTCCATCAAGAAGTCCAGCAAGGAGTAAACAAATAGCAGGATCCACCACCGTCCTTGTATCAAACTAGTCGCATGGCGGCAAATCTTCGTTTGATTCACAAAGGCAGCGACTTCCTGTGGTGGTGAAGGCCTGGAGTGGACCTTGGCCAGACTAACCTCACGACTCCAAGAAACCACAATGGCTAAACCAGCAAAGCTCCGAAAAGTGGAAAGTATGCTGATACCGGCACAACCAGTGCAGACGGACCATCCAAGTATTCGAGTAAGTTATTTGGTTTTTGATGAAGCAAATTTTTTGACTTATGCTGAGAGTAGAATCCCCACATTCCTTTGAAGCCGGGTACAATTTATTTACTCTTTGGTAGAATTAGCATTAGGACAAGAATAATTCAAAAAATCAATATAAATTTAATATCTAGTAAAAAGGAAGGTCAGTTAACTGTGAAAAGCCTCAGTTCATTTCAACCGTTTTCTAGTAGCTCGCCACCCACCAAACATAGGGGACAACAACGAAACGTCGTTTCCGTTGCATTTTGCTATTTACAACTTAAGCGATATTTGTCATCTTTGTAGAAATGGTAAATCAACCTAATAGAAAATAACGAAACGTTGACAGAAAAATACGTAGAACAGACAGTAATCCTGGAAAGGAACTGAGAGCAATGCGTGAAATGATTGAAGGCGAATTTAGAACAAAACCATCATTTTCGTGGTGCTATAATTCACGTCCATCTCAACGTCAGTGGCATGATAAATAATTAATCAGATGAAGAGAACCTACTCATGTGGTTCCTGAAGGCATTACGTAAAAAGTAAACATTTAGTTGCAGAGATGCTTGAAAGGCGGCAATCGGTCGGTCTTGTGTGGTGGTCATTGAAGCGCACCATTCTGTTTTAATTCTACCACATTCTCCAAGAACGGTAGAACGCAAAGCTTTCAGCATTCTTCAAAGATGCACCGTGCAATAAACTTCAGCAGGAATCGTTAGACGTGGTTGAATGCATATTTGGCTTCCGCAGTGATTTGCGGTGGCCTACCAATGTATCGAGGCTGTGCTGCTATCCTGTGCAAGTCTGGTACCAATCAATGGACCCAGTCCGGAAGGATGGGCTTTCCAGTTAACCTGGAGTACACGAACGAAACAACGGCAATATCCATATTGCATGGCACCCTTCACCACCACTCTACATGCGCTTCTTATCGTCAGAAGCAACTTTCAAAAATTTGTCGTTCTAAAGGAGAACAGAACAGATTTCGTGATGTTGAAAAGGCTTCCCTTTTCTCTTCTGTTCTCTCCTTGTTTGCACTATTCGTTTGTTCACTTTTTAACAATTCATTTCTATTCAGTTGTAACTCTTCCCACATTTGGAGTACTTTTTCCATCAGCTCTCGAAACTATATGCCTGGCTATACTTCAACCAAAGTCTTCAAACGCTAATCGTAAACGACGCCGTATCATTCCTGACCTCCCTCCTCATTTTTGAACGTTCTAGTCCACTTCCTTGAGAACAACGTCCTACCGTTAGTAGCTCTCCCACAGTCAAATGCAACTTGGTGCTATGAGCCGCTTTCAAGGCTATGCGTTCCCGTTCCAAATTATACAAATGTCAAGAAGTTATTTGCCTTCCAATTATAAATACTTGGATAACCTGAGTTCACCACAATCTGACATCAAAGAAGAATTTGAAAATGTAGAGTTCTAAAATGATGTGTAATGTGAAAAGACGACAATATATATAAGAATAGAACACCAAGCGCACTAAGACCTAAAACCACAGCGATTTTGAAATCAGAGAAACCCATAGATTACAATTTTTATAGTCGAAAGCGTGTTTTATGTGTTGAAGCTGATATACGTTTCCTAGTGAACCGGTTGCATCATCAGGAAACGAACAAACTGGGTAAAAAGGGGCCTGATCGGTCGGGTCGAATCGGTTCAAAGGTTGCAAACTGCACGACAGAACAAGCAAAACTGGTCGTCCAGTAGAACGAACAGATAGGTCACCTACGGGTTTCATCGGTCGCGTGGATAGCCGGTCGAACGAGTTCAAAGGTTGCGAGCCACTAGAGGGAAAAAGTAGTGGTTGCCGTTGGAATGGAAGAGAAGTCGCAGTGAGTGGCGGAGAGGACGAGCAAGTGCCGGCCCCATTCTAATGCGCAACTCGTTCCCGTTGTTTGTGAAGAATGTTTTTGACGTGTTACTCGTCACCGGTGTACTATTCGGAATTTTGATATAGTAATGAAGAACTGGTTCGTGAAGCATTTCGCTCATAAGTCGCACTTAGTTGAATGAACTGCATTCAAACAAGGATATCGATATTTCTCACAGATCAATTCATTAATTATTTCCCATGTATCATGAATTCTAAACCGTTCAAGACTAGATATGAGAGTACAAACTCTTTAAATATCCACATCAATGCTGAGATATTTGTAAAACGCTGGACCGCGTGTGTCTGCGGCGAGGATCGAACCCGTTTTTACCCATTCCAGAGGATAACGTGTTCACCACCACTTGAAATAATTTTCCATGAGGTAAGACATGCTGATGAAAAATAAGCGGTGCAAAGTGACAAAAGTGAACCCTGACTGTTACGACAACCTTTCTTCACCTTTCTGTAGGGAAATATTACTGTAAACGATTCTGGTTTGATAAACGCCGAATCGGAGAAAAAGAACATATGAATGAAGGAAAAATAAAACACGACATAGGCTACTAAATGACCTGTTGACGACTTCTGAATGCTAATATTAAGAAGGAGTATCAGTGATGTAGTAGGACATACATTTTACCCTTTCCCAACGTCAACATAAGCCCCTGCTCATCTACGAGCCCCTAAGAAGTTGAGCATAAAAAAACAAAAATCTTGAAGCGATCATTTTTTGTCAGATAGCGACAAAAAATGCAAGGTCATCGAATCCTGTTCTCAAACCAATGGCTTGTCACGTATTCAAGGAGTTTTATGTGAGTCTACGATAACAAACACTTACAACACCCATCTCATTTTGTGTTGTGAACTGCTCGTACATTCTAGCGAGAAAAATCTTTCTTAAACTCGCCTAAGTCCTTGAATTTTCTCTTAGGGTTGAGCTATACAGAAATAAACAGGTGTATTCAAAAATTCATGACAACGACGGCTGGATCGAATACGCAGAATCTTCTCTATCCCATAAAAAAGGTATAAAGCTCTCGGCGTTGATCAATTCTTGAGGAATGCGCTATGCATTCGACTTCATTAAGTATCGTTAGAGGTGATTGAATGCATATCTGGCCTTTACTATGACTCGCAATGACCTACCGATGCATCGAGCCAATGCTTCTATCTTCCCAGACAAGTTTGGTATCAATTGAGACCCCGGAAAGAATGAAAGGCTTAGTGGGCCATCGCGAAGACCGATTCCATGTGTGTGTTGCGGCGTTCCTCCGACCACAGCGCCACACGCGCCCTTACTCTATTCCATGGACACTTTTTTCCCAGAGCTATACAACCGAAAATGAAATCAGCGGTAGCCAATGAAATCCTCGTTTAAAAAAGTAGTGGAGACGTCACCATCTGTATGGACGCCATCTTAGCAATTTTCATTGCCAAGAGAATCCATTGCTACAATGTCAGCAGTCAGCAAACCTCATATAGGAAGCAAAACATTCATTGCTGACTGCGACGACTACAAAATTAGAAAGACTATAGATAAAATCTCCCCGCATCAAGAAAAACAACTGAAAGTCTTTGTATGCATCAGCCACGTCCAAGCTTCCCAGCTGATTCCTCTACGTGAGCCAGCATCACATAATGTTCAGAATACAGCAATTTTTCCATTGGAATCGTTTTCTCGCACACGTATTTTAAAAATTCGGATTAGAGCTTAGGCTCCGGCCAATACTCCAGGGTTTTGTGGTCTCCCTTTCGAAACGTTTTGAATGCTGGTCGAGTGAACCCTCCCGATAATGCTTGAAGAACCGCGCTATGGTGTTCTCGTTCTTTATCACATGCAGTAAACTTTGTGCATACAAAGACGTCTCTCCAAACAGCTCTGCTTCCATTTTCTCGATTTCGGAAGAATGGGTGGTTTCAATGACGGGGTTGAACCAAATTTGGAAATGGTAGTAAAAGAAGACAAATCTGGGAACAGAATGGGACTTTTTTGAGCTATTCTTATTCCTGTCAGTGCTTTATGTCCCCATTAGAAAGGCGAACGGTAATAGCAGCGTTTTTCTAAAAGAATTTGACTTGAAAGTGCATTGAACCTCTCTCGGATAGTAAACCGTCGGGAAAGCGCACCGCCAAAGAAGTAGTGTTCACCTTTCATGAGCAAATACGTTCCAGACATAAGAAATAGAAAAATGATGAGAAAAGCACATAACAGTAGCATGATTTCTTTGCAGAACCCGAATAGTCGAGACAATGGCTCGACAATTTCCCTAGCGATTGCTTAAAAAGATGCCGTATTCGTGGGCCAGATCTGGACACTCCACTTCTGATGAAAAGCAGCCCACTATCGGAGGGTAATTCACCTTTTTACTGGACCGGCATTTTAAGTAGCCGGCGACAATCGACTAGAATCACTGCGGCCCTGAAGAGAGCGAAGGCGGTTAAATATTAGCCAAATAAACTTTTATGACAACCTCTTAAGCTAGCGTATCCGTGAAGCAAAGAAGTGATTAAAACATTCATGGCGACATTAAGCGAAATCGTTAGACAAGATTATCATCACGGGCATCGAGACTCACTAGATGATCAGGAATAGAAACTTTCGTCCAGATTTTCAGAAGCTTCTCCCTAGGTCAATCATTATGCACGCTACTACTACAGTTTAACGATCATATCACAATTTGTGTGAGCATTTCTTAACTTATAGGTCATTAACACGGCTGAGAGAAAACTGAAACGAAGGACCCGCATGATGAGGTGGTGAACGCGTTAGCCCCCGGAAAGGGTGATAGCGTGTTCGGTGCCCACCGCAGACATCAGAGGTCTGGAGTTTTGCAAATATCTCAGTACCATTGTGATTGCATTTACTTTTAGATTTGATTACGTGTCCAAAATCCGAACGCCAGTTTAATTTCGTGGTCCACAAATGGTTACGTAGGCGATTTCATTCATCACGCAGACAAACCAATTCCGGTCGTACCTCATTGCCGAGACTGTGCTATAGTTCTAAAAAGAACAATGGTGTCTCATGACGGACTTTTTCATTGTTGATTACATGGCACTCTGTTGAAAGCCGGTTTTTGAAACACTCTCTGTTCCAATTCCTATCTACAAAACGACGAAATTCCACAAACACATATCACCCAGCACGTGGAGACACTTGAAAGCTTTCTAGCAGCAAGGACGATCAACTTTCATATAAACCGTTCTTGTTGAGCTGTGGAGTCCCACTCGTTATAGCGCGGCTCTTAGGAAGGGGAAATCGCCGAAACGTCACCCATCGACCAACAACGGCAACTATACCAACCTCGCAACAGCTCAACAAGATCAGTTTATAAGACCATATAAATAAATATATCAACTGCTTATGCCGAGGTTTATAGAAAGTCGGTCTTTTGAATTACCAAGAGGTCAACTCTCTGTTTTTGTATGAAGAGAAAAAGTAGTTCTCGTAGATGAGCACCGGCAGCACGAGAGAAAACCGACAAGCTCGTCGACGAGAATATGATTCACATATGGATTACGTGTGGTTGGGAATAATTTGGCCTTTCAACCACACCCACGAATGTAATATGTAATATTTGAACTTGATCAGTCAGAATTTTGACTAGAAATTAACTTCTGTTTCAATTCCAATCTCTGTGATTGGTCACGGCTGGAAGTCATCATGGTCTGGCTGTAAGGTGCGCCGTTGTAAGACACAGTAAATACTGGCATACACACCATGCAAGACGGCGCGTGTGGCGCAATGGTCGGAGGTGCCCTGCAACACACACGTGGAATCGATCCTCACGCCCATGGCCCATCAAGCCCTCCATCCCCCCGGGGTCGGCAAATCGGTACCAGACTCTCTGCGAGGATAGCAGCACTGGCTCGATCCATCAGTAGGCTACTGCTAATCATTGTAAAGGCCACAAATGCATTCAATCATCTCCGATCCTTAATGAAGGCCAATACATAGCGCATCTCTCAGGGGTAGATCAACGCCGAGAGTTTTATCTTTTTTGCCATACCATGCATAGAGCGATAAATGAAATTCTCCACTGCAATTCTACCGAGCTCTCAACATCATTTTTTCCAGTTCTCGCAAGATTATCGTCTCTTGTTGACAAACCAGTAAGTCCTTAAGCAACATAGAATTAGGTGTCGTCAAATGTGCACACAACAGAAGGTTAGGCGTTGGCCGTTACTTTTTTGCTTAAAAACGAACCATTAAAATTCACACATATTTGCGAATGCGATAGCATTCAATTACTTTGCCATAGTGAAACACCGAAGTTCAGGAGTGCTTTTTGTCTCTTTTTAGTATTCGAGACTCTGGAAAACTATATGCATTGAAAACGATAGATTCCGCTTAGTTCCCTTCTCCTCGCGTTTTTGGCGACTTAAATTACTAATATTTATAAGACAGGCTACACCTGTCTTATAAATATTAGTAATTTAAGTCTCGTTTCATTCTTCCTTGAGAAAAGAAATTAATTTAATCATAAGCAAAATGAAAGTTTGAAGAATGTTTTGTAAACGTTCCTCCCAATGGTTTACCGCCTCACAGTGCAAGGTGTCCCTGGGTGTCGGGCTGCGATGTACAGTAGGGGAATTCATCACCCAGACAGAGTCTCCCAAGGTGAGAAGGAGTCCGACATTTCCACTAGGAAGCTCTGCTAAGAGCAAACCAATACCAGGATCCATCACCGTCTTGGTAACAGACTAGTTGCATGGTAGCAAGTCTCCCTCTGATCCACAAGGGCGGTATTGCCTATGGTGGTGACGACGAATGGCGATGACGACCTGGGGCAAACTTTGGCCAGGCTGCCCTCGGGACTCCAGGGAACCGCAATGGCTAAACTAGCAAATCTTCGGAGAATGGAAATTGTGCTGAGGTACGCACAACCAGTGAATACGGGCCATCCAAATATCAAAGTAAGTTTATAAACGTTGTACATACCTTCAACGATGCTGAGATAATTCGATGTTTTTCTTCAATAAGTAGAGACGAGGTTACTATTATAGAATTTATCAAGATACAATAGCTGACGTTTCGACGGTTTCGCCTTCTTCAAAGCCTGCAAGGTTCAAACAGATGCGATCTACTCAGCCAAACACTTTCATAACCTCAGCAGAGAAAACTTAACAAATAAATTTGCATTCACATAAGAAACAGCTTCATTTAAACACCTACCGTTTATTTGTTGTAAGTATTTAAGCTAGTTGATGGATAGCAGTTGCACAGAGTAATACACGAGCGAGGACTGTGCCTGTGTCAGGTCATTGGATTAGCCTGAGGTGTGGCGCCAGGTCACGCGTGATGACACGGTCTAAAGACGGTGTTTGCATGAGTTGGGGTACAGTCTATCTGATCTCTTGTAATAGCGTGGGGGACGAATACGTTGGGGAAAAGGGTAGACCGCTCTGCGTCCGCATAAAAGAACACCTAGTCGGTAAATCTAAATTAAAACCAAACACTCCACTAGGCGCGCATAGGATGCAGGAACACAACGGAGAAGATTTTGAAGTAGGAGTCACTATCCTCACGTAGGAATCAAAAACATCAGCGCGTAACTCTTGAAGCGTTTTGGATCAATTCGAAAAATTCAAAAATGAACCGCAAGGAGGAGTGTCGTGTCATCACGCGTGACCTGGCGCCATACCTCAGTCTAATCCAATGACCTGATATAGGCACAGCCCTCGCCCATGTATTACTCTGTGCGGCTGCTATCCATCAACTAGCTTAAATACTTGCAACAAATAAACGGCTCTGAAGAAGGCCAAACCGCCGAAACTTCAGCTATTGTATCCTAATAAATTCTATAATAACAACCTTGTGTCTGCTTATGGAAGACAAACATGGAATTATCAATCAATACCGGGGTTAACAAAAAGTCAGTCTTGGGATGCTGAGATATTTGCAAAACTCCGGACCGCAGTTGTCTACGGTGGTGAACGAACGCGCTATTGTCCTTTCCGAGGATTAACGCGTTCACTGCCGCACCATGCGGGTCCTTCGTTTCGCCTGTCTCTTAGCTAGTTCTATCATTCTCTGCCGTCAGCAATCACCCGTCAACGGGATTGATCTGAGGAGCCCACATCGGCAATGAACCCAGTTATGCTGAGACTGTAGTTGTGGTGGTGAACGCTTTAGCCTCCGCAAAGGGTAATAGCGTGGTCGTTCCCCACCGCAGACACCTGCGATCCGAAGTTTTGCAAATATCTCAGCATCGTTGTGGTTGTATTTCGCATAATACCCTGCCGTGAAAATCGTAGAGGCAGAAAATGAAATGTGTAAAGAACACTGAGTAAATAAGGAATACTGAAACTGAAAGAATAGAATAAACTGGATAGCCCTAATAATGCCAATGTACAAACGGTTAAGCTTCCAATAACTACAAGCTATTTTCTGCCTAATTCCAGTAATCAATACATTCACACATGGAAATCATACTTCGTTCAAAATCTTGTGGTTTTTGTCGTATAGTTCTCATTCTTCTTACACTTACAAGGTATGGAATATTTATTCTACGACATTTACGACGTCGATGAAATGAGCGGTTCATTCCACCAATTATGGTAGAAATTATAACTTACAAAGATAAGAATGACTTATCCTCCTTATCCTGACCGTATAACACAGAGTGTCACGCCCATTTATCAAACAGTCTCGGCAGTAGATGGTCGGTGAGCAAGACAATGGTGGTTCGGTAACGACTGGAACTAGCAGCTCAGCCTGTACCGGCGTGTTAATACCACTAGGACAGCTCAAAGAAGCTGATCTGTCGCAACCGGAACAAGAACAGTTCCCCGGACCATCGACACCTACTATTTCCTCTAAGGATGAAGTGATTATTGAAACTAGCGATGGAGGCTTGGTTAGTAAAACCTGCTTATGATCTAGATTTGTTGACAGGAGGAGCTAACGCTTTAACAGTTTCAGTTTTTACTCAGTCGTTGTCGGCTAGCTGCTGAATCGCTGTTCTTCCGCGCTTTGTTTCACGGCACCTACATGGAGTCAACATCAAGCCGAGTGAGGTAGTTTTTTCCATATGGTTATGAATGTGAAAAGCGATGACGAGCTACAGATCTCTTCTCTCCTCGCTCTTGGTGCAACCTAGCAATACCTTTGTTCACCAACTGTAAAAACAAGGAATTATTTAGCAACATTAATCTGTTCCTATGCTCTAGAGTTTCTTCTCATGACCACAGCTGCGCATTGCTGAATATGTTTTAGAAGTAATCACTTCAAGATAGTTGCGGACTGTTTAGTGGTTATTGTCAAGCTGGTTTGTCTAAATCGTCAGGAGACAAATCTTCAGAGTAGGGATAAACTTCTGACAGCAACTACATGAAAGTATTACAGCTTTCGAAACACAATAAACGACATATTTGTTGACTTAACTATACTGTCACTATAAGAATAAAGGTGACAGGCTAGAAAAAATAATATTTTAAAATCACCAACAAGTTTTTCGGAGTTTGTCGGAGAGGTCTCTTGCTCGAACGGTTGTGGTTATTTTCTTCTATCCAAATTGTGGATGTCAACATAAGACCTGGGCTTCTGCTTTGGAGTCCGGATTGCCATAGACATCAAGCAGAAGACGGATCCCTTTTTATTACAGATTGACTTGCATATGCTCATCCGATTTTCGAGCATGCCTTTCACTAACTGCTCATATATACAGCGGTACCACGCCACAATACTCGGTAGAAGCTGCCATGAATGTCAGTGAATACACATTCCACCTACTACCGACCATCTTCTCTCTTCGAAGACATACTAGTTTCCATTCCAGCTTATGGTTTCTGCATCGTTCCTTCAAATGAGTTTGTTGATGGAGGAATTGGTCAAAACAGTCGTAACCCACATGCATCCGTCGAATCGCTTAGCTGCTTATCGTAAAGCTACCATACGAAGTGCTGTCCTTGCTAGAAAGCTGTGGAACAGCATTATTAAGGAGTTTAGATTGGTAAGTCATTTCTTACCGTATGGATTACATTATGAATCGATAGTCAAACCTCGCTTGGCTGGATGTACGTTTTAACTTATTACAAATATAATATTAACAAAATATTTGCGATATGTGCATTGATTTCAATGCAGTACGCAATTAGCGAAGAATTAAGCGTGGTCTTTTAGTGGAGATATCAAATGTTAGGTGATGTCATGAATGTATTGACACGTAGAGCCCGAAGTTAGTTGATTTCCAGTCATACGTGGTGAGTAGATCGGTCGGCGTAAATTGATTTCAGCTCGTTCCTGCCGTTCAGCTTCCCACATGAAGGTTCTTTATTGCATATTCTGTTTTCAATCGATAGGTAATCCAAAATAGGTCAGTGTACTGGATTTCGGACCGGAAAGTCCACTGTCTACACTTAGTAATATATACAACACTGTTTTCGGACGAGTTTGTTTCGAACCATAAATGATGTCATTGGTGTGACGGCTACAGAGCCAGTAGGATTGTCACGGGCCAGAAAGAAATTAGAACATAGATAGAAGCGGCTTGCATACACAGCTAGTGGTTGTGCTAGTGTGAAATACAAAAGGAAGCTGATAAGCTGAATTATCAACCGAAATAGGGAAATTAAGTTCCGTTAGACCGCTCTTTCGTGACACTTAATCAGTCCAAAATTGTTACAGCGAACAAGCTACAATGTAAGAGAATGTAAGAAAATTCTAAGGCTCAGCAAGAAAAAACAAGTAGAAGAAGGTTAAAAATGATGGCATGAAAGACACTCACATTGCTTAAAGCGATATGAAGAGAGCATCTGCGAAAAAACTGTTAGTTTAATGAACATCATACCTGATGAAAACCGAATGAACTTTCTAACATTGAATCGTCTTCAACTCACTACTTGTAAAACCTTAGAATGATATCTTACTCACGATAAGAACAAGAATAAGGGTAAAGCTCTCGGAATTCATCAATCCCTGAGCGATGCGCTATGCACTCGACTTCATTAAGCACCGTTAGAGACTATTGAATGCATATCTGGCCTTTACAATGACTCGCGATGACCTATCGATGTATCGAACCAGTGCTGCTATCCCCCCAGAGAAGTCTGGTACCAACCTGCCGACCCCGGAAGGATAGTGGGCTTGGTGAGCCTTGTGTGCGGGTAACGATTTCATGTGTATTGCAGGGCGCCTCCGACCGCTACGCCACACGCGTCCCCTCATACTCAGGATAGGACATATTTTCAAATCATCCAGGCGCATCCAACACTTCGATGCGATATGATAACACAGGCTGAACCAGCGATACTTACTGCCGGTGTTACCCTAGCTCGGCTGGTAAACTATGTGGATGCGATATGTCAGAAATAGAAAAACTGCACTAACAGACAATTGATATACACATACGCTACCTCTGTTTTGTCTTTATACGATTCATTTCTAGCACATGAACAACAATGATTACGAAAAGATGACGGAAAGCGAAATTCTGGCAGCGTTGATTGATGAGCGTTTGGATATCGAAAGCCGAGATGAGGAGCCTCTGATAAATAGATGGATAGCGGTAGACAATTTTGCTTCCGCCGTTGCGTTTAGTTTCCAACTGAAGTATTACTTCAGAGAAATCCGAAAAACCACGAACGTATGCTACGATTGAAATCCGAGGCTCTTCAGAGGCGGGGGACGGATGGTCGACTTAATGCAGTGATAAGAGATCGAGTACCACGAGAAGTCGTTTTAGCAATTGGTCCGCTAGCAAACTTAACAATTCCAAGAGTGTTTCTCCACTTCATCTCATGTCGTCGAGAAATTCCAGGTGGCTGGAGTACAGGGGGCCCAACAGACATTGTCGAAGTCTTCAATGCAAGGGCACATAATTGGGTGGTTTCGGACGCGGCCGTGAGGTATGAGTAGGTGCTTTACTTGGGAAAGCTTAATAACATGATAGTATAGAGGCTGGAGCCAGAGCTCTAGCTCAACCACACAACCGAGAATCGAGTTGATCTCCAGCCAGTGGTTTCTGACTAGCTGAATTTCTTATGGCATGATATTTTTCGATTATCCTAGTGATGTTTTTAACTACTATTCCATTTTTTAATAAAACGTTGTGCAGAGATGTTAAACCAGCTTGTTTGCAAAATCAGTCCAGCGCTTTAGCAACCTCAGAAACGTTAGCAGAGATTGAAGGCATGAAGCCTTCATGACGCTGGCATTCGCATGTGGAAGCTTCGTTATCATTTCACGTTTATATTGGGGCATTACGTCCTTCGAATCATCTCACTCATTTGCTAGATGACTGCGTTGTAAGAATAATGTGAGGGCATAACTCCTCCTGAAAGTTTGCGTACATGAACGTTATAGTTGTAGAATAACTTTTTAGGTTAGCGGCATTGATTTGAAATCCACCTCGGCCACCTCTTCTGTTGCTCCAATTTCCAGACTAACACCCCTCACCTGCTAAAGCAACGGAAACATTTAATCTAAACAAACATTTACACCTCTCATGTCCATTTCTCCAAAATTATTCAGTCGGATTACACCGCGCTTAATCCGCAGCTTACTTCGTTAGAACAACGATCGACTCATTAACTCCGCATTTGCATTCAAGCCGCAGATTATTATGGCATCATTTCTGCTCCAGATTGCATTTTAGTCTTGAATTTATTTCACAGTCTCTTCAAAGCTTCCATTTCTTCCGAGTGTTGAGATTCTACTGGCTACGATATTGTTGTTCGCAAATGGTTTACAAGTGTCGATAAGATGTGAACGATTTCAAATTTTATTGCCAGCAATGACCTTGAATACTTGCTGTTAGCATTCTACTCTCTGGAATACGGCTTTCTAGCTGTGCTCAATCTCTATCACAACAACAATCATATTTGTGTGTAAATACAGTAGTCGTTCTAAAACCTGCATTAATACGTACTGACACAACTTTAGCTCGCTTCAGTAGTAGCAAGGGGTCCTTGAAGACTGTCATCTCTCACGAATTCATATAGAGTATCAACTCACAATCAAGAATGTCCACATGTCACCGGTGTCAACAGTCTATATCCCTCTGTTCGGAGCAACTTAAACTACTGCTATGGAGAATTTAAAGTGATTCTGCTTGAGCAAACTAGCCAGCATAGTCGGGCAAACGGTTACGCACTACTGAACACGGGAAGATAGTCGGACAATGAAAGAAATAGAAGTGCTGTATAACAGTGATACATGTAGAAGGTCTTCAGTTCTATGAACATACTCTGAAATGGAGCACACTGTAGCCATCAATGCGCTAATAGTGTGACAGATCGAAAGGCACAAAATTCGTCATCAACCCTTCAAACCTATTATCACGAATTTACTACAAATCCCATAGTGTGCAGCATAATAAACACATTGCATTACATGACCCGACATCACATGTATCACGTTGTGCAGGTCTTGGCACTTTTGCACTCTCTTCGTTTCCTCGCATCCACCATCCATGAGCGTTTTGGAACTGTTTTTGCGTGTGGCTCGGTTGATGGTTGAGGATTCTTTTTTTGCCTTCGTCAAGAACGCCGTTGAATGCTATCGGGTTCATTGTCGATGAAGTCCTAAGTTCGAGTAGCGCTCCCACGCTGATTAGCATGAATTGGCGAGTCGCAATCAAGTCTGGCAGCAATTCCTCAACTCCGAAGGGACGTGGGGCTTGGTGGGCCTAGTTGTTCGAAACAGCACATAGGTAGATTGGACCATCCACATAATATACAGCATCATTACCACTACCTACCCCACTAGTAATAAATAACGCCTAGAAAAACAGAAAGTGTATTAAACTATTCAGAGAAATTCCACGCGCCTACCACGGAGCTGTATTGTGTGGTGAAAAAATCGTTATCTTTGGAGGTTTCAATGGAAGGGAATACTATCAACATGCGAAATTGTTCGATCTCAACAGAAAGGTACACTATAAATAACTGAGATCGTTGCTACTTGGCTGTAATCGCTGGTGCACTCGACCGCTTTTGAGCTCCAAATTCCTGTTTGTTTCTGTTCTTTGAAATTTCAACTTTTAGTCTTGGGTTGCCATTACGAATATGCATGACAGACGATGTTATGTCGCTGCCACTGCTTTCCTAAATCCGTCTGGAATGCACCATGTAGTCGCTATGGGAGGGTGAGTCGCCATCGTCAATCTCCACAACGGTCTACACTCTGAATGTAAACAATATGATGAATGAAGAAGTCGTAAGATTCTCAGCCATGAAGATTATTTTTTGGGACACATATCAATTAAAATGTAGAAGCCCTAATTCAACGATAAAGGACACTGCGTTCGGCATTGTTTAATGCCTAAGGGCGCGTTTCGCATTTAGCTCGATAAGGTATTGCAAAGGTGAGTGGGCAGTTTCCTAATATAATCAGTGATTTTATTTCCCAACCGCATATAAAATACGGGCTCGTGTGGTACAGCGGTCGGAGGCGCCCTGCAACGCATACGCGGATTCGATCCCAGCGCCTACGGCCCACCAAGCCTTCCATCCAACCATGGTCGACAAAGTGGTACCAGACTTGTCTGGGAAGATAGCAGCACTGGCTCGATACATCGGTAGGCCGCCGCGAGTCATTGTAAAGATAAGATATGCATTCAATCACCTCCAACGATACTTGATGAAGTCGAATGCATGGCGCATTCCTCAGGGATTGATGAACGCCAGGAGCTTTATCCTTTTTACCCCATATAGGTTTATTAATTTGTACACACCGGATGGATAGGGGAAATGATCAGTATACCATGCGTAATCGAACCAGGAAGAACGTGGATATCGCACGGCACCTTTAACCATTGCGCTATACGTGCGCATGCAACACTGGTCTATAACAGCTACTAAAACGAGAATTAAAAAACATGTAGAAGTTTCCACAATGAGAAATGTTGATCCTCTCTGTAATTCATATTTGAGAATAGTCGCTTATAATCTTAGCCTTTATAAATAAATTTTTCTAAACAATTTTATGTCTAGTTTTAGTACTAGAATCCCCATCATGGAGTAATTCTATATGGAAATGTCATTGTTACAGCAATACCCTTATTAGTGCAATGAAAGCAATTTATCCAGAAGTCGGACACTACACGTCATCCATCAACAGCCTTGCGATTTCAGCTACAATGGTTATCGACGACTCCAAACCGCCGAAATACTGAACGTTGAGAAGAATCATTGGTTCCATCTGCCATTCATGTCAAAACAACGGTATTAGCCGTTTCTAAGAAAACTTTTCTGCCTTATTTTTTTACCAAAGTTGCATACTATTGCAGGTCTGACGCTGGCGCTGTGGTGTTGGCTGGCCGGCCCACAATCATCGGCGGATTCGATGGCCGAACCATCCACAATGACATCGAAATGCTCGACTTTGCATCTCAGTCATGGTTCGTGCTCTGTTCAAATCTGAATATGAAGCTATCAAGACCGTTTTGAATTTCTGGCAGAAATGACTTCACCAGAAATACTACGGTATGATGCAGAGCTCGAAGGATCTTCACTGGTCATTCAAACAATTCGTGCATAGGTAATGAGGTGTCTTCTATTGTGCCAGCTGGTGCAAGAAAGTGGCCGAGTAGTTGCACTGAGCTTAGAGTCCCACTCGAATGGGGCAATGCACCAATTCCTGCTAGTTGGCCAGTGGAATAGAGAGGAATAGTTCATCGGATGTCTTCTGTCCGCCAATTGTAGATGCACTGCTCGATCTCTTATGGACTTTTTGAGCCTTTTTTCCGTAACTGCCATAGAAAACCTTGAGTTTTGGTTATAACAGTTTATAGTAATAATAACACCACAATAACAACAATATGATGATACGAAGTTAAATGGACGGATACGAGATTGGAATGAGGACAAGTGAAACACTTGGAAGAAGCTGGACGAACAATGGAGTTGGAGCACTGAGGGATTAGAAGTGGAAGACAAGCACTGGTTTGATGGCCAATAGTGCTTCTTATATTCCATCTGTGATGCATGGGACTCTACAGAGGAAACCAGAAACAGTGCTCAGAGATACGTTCTGAACCTTCTCAGTTAGTACAATGTGATATAGTTACTTGTACAGAGGGTTCGTGAAGGCTATACAATGGCTTATACAGAAAGTCCATGTTACAGCGATGTAGTGGCTTACACAAAAAGTTGATTGGAGCGGCAGATACTGGTAAGTACAAGCAGCTGACAGCTGCTCATTCAGTGCCCGAACTGTCGGACAAAGAAGAGCGTTTTATACAAAGAAGTTACGAGACTCCTTTCTAGCCAGCTGCGAGGCAAATGCATGAGATGGCCGCTAAGATGCAATTCACAGAATGTGCAAGGATAGATGCATGATGATTACAAGTAAACAGTTATTACAGAAGACATAAAGATGATATAGAAATATGAACTATTCAAAGAATAATTTTAACCTTTTTATTTACTGCATATTCTTTTTAACGATAGAGTATTTTGCGAAATATAACTACTATAATGCTGAGATATTTGCGAAACTCCGAACGGCAGGTGTTTGCGGTGGGGAACGAACGCGTTATTGTCCTTTCCGGGTAGTAACGCGTTCACCACCACACCATGCGAGTCCTTCGTTTCGCCTGTCTCTCAGCTATTTCTATCGATCTTTGCCACAGCAATCACCCGTCAGCAGGATTGATCTGGGGCGCACAAATCGGCACAGAACCCAGTCAAGCTGCGGCTGTAGTTGAAATCACAATGTTATACCTTTTTATTTTCTGCCTACTATAATTTCCCGGCAGGGTACTAAGCGAAATACAACCACAACGTTGCTGAGATATTTGCAAAACTCTGGACCGCAGGTGTCTATGGTGGGGAACGAACGCGCTATTGTCCTTTCCAGGGAGTAACGCGTTCACCACCACACCATGCTATAGTTATAACCACAATCTTAACCTTTTTATTTACTGCCTATTCTTTTTATTCTTTTGACGGGTGATTGCTGATGGCAAAAGATCGATAGAACTAACTGAGAGACAGGCGAAACGAAGGACCCGCATGGTGTGGTGGTGAGCGCGTTACTACCCGAAAAGGACAATAGCGCGTTCGTTCCCCACCGCAGACACCTGCAGTCCGTAGTTTTGCAAATATCTCAGCATTATAGTAGTTATATTCAGGGAATAGTTACTATATTTATTGGGTTTTGAGACAGCCAATATTAAGCTAGTGTACATCACGGAATACCGCAAACGTATCCACTGATATACTTGTCCAACTTACGTTGGAGTTGTTTTTCTGAGTGACATCGGTAGCACCCATTCTTCTATCGCCCTTCATCGTTTGCAGTGAGTTAGTCATTTACTTCAATTACCTTAGCCTAGTTTACTGGTCACAGCACCTCAAGTGTCCCTTGAGGACTAATTTTGGGTTTTCTCTTCACAGTTTTACGTGAAGAAGTGGACCCATCTGCAATCTTTTGTTCATACTACAGTACATCTTTACATAGTAGGCCTGAAGACCTGAAACGTGTACCTGGGTTTCCAGTAAAATTTTGTGCCTATGGGTAAAACCCACCTTCGCTTTGATAGCTTGTTAAGCGTAATGTCTTATTGAATGTAGCGCTGAAAGCTATGCTTTTCACCTACCGACATCTGCTAACGTGTGAAATCTGCAGTGGTTAGAGATGCTGTGCAACAATATATGGATGTCCCCTGATTCGACCACGCATTGGTGAACTAAGCCTGGGAACTCAACAGTGTCGAAAAATTGATAGCATACTTATCTAGACAACGTTCCATTTGTCGAAGGACGGCTACCGGCTTTGTTGAAAATATGGCAATAGCCTTATGTGAAATTAGCTCGACAAGAATTGGAAAACACTCGTGAAGAAGGCGAAGCCGTCAGGTAACAGAAGAAACCTCGAAGACTTTTGTGAATGACGGACGCGAGACAATGAACTGAATGGAAGTGCTGCGATCTGCATAATATTTGATGTCGGTTCATATCAATAAATAACAACGATAACAAACACAATGGCAAAAAATAATTCTGTTTAGATCCGAAGCCACATGTGGTCCTGATTTTTGTTTTTTGGGATAGCACAGCCAACTGTTCTTAATAATTTCTAAACATTTCATGCATTGCAAGAAATAGTGCAAAGTCTCTAATTACCACAAGACGAAGAACAACTCAATAGAACGTGGTCTTCTCTTGAACTCGACCCTTATTGCACAATGTACTCTATTTTGCCAGAATAAAAAAAATCCATTGCTGATTGTTAGCATGTGATAACACTGATAACATTGCTTTATTCTTGAATACCACTTAGAGGACAAAGCGTCCGGGATTGATCATTCCTGACGGATTGCGCCATGCACTCGACTCCATTGTAAACGCCAGAGGCTACTGAATGCATGTTTGACCCAAACAATGACTTTCAATGGCTTACCGATGTATCAACTCACTACTGCTTATCCTCTCAGAGAATCGTGTTACCAGTTTCCCGAGCCAAGATGGATTGGAGACCAAGAGAGCAAAAAGGACGTGGGATTGAACCAAGAAACACGTGTATGTTACAGAGCACCTCTAAGCAATACGCTACATGTACCTTGCATTTCACTTAACTACCAAAATCTACTTGTAACACCTCAGCACCACCTTCTTGGGCGGGCATGCTGCAATTCGTCCGTCCCATCATCGCCTTGTTTCATTAAAACCTACATTTACATACTAATGGTATATTAATCCAAGATATATTAGAATGTCGGTATAGATCTGGTCTATTCCTCCCATCTATATTGAGCATTTCCAATCTACTATTTCCACGTCTATGGATATCTCCAGAAGCGCGTGTGGCGCAGTGGTCGGAGGCTCCCTGCAACACACACGTGGAATCGATCACCGCGCTCATGGCCCACCAAGCCTTCCATCCTTCCGGGGTCGGCAAATTGATACTACACTTGTCTGGAAGGATAGCAGAACTGGTTCGATACATCGGTAGGCCACCGCGAGTCATTGTAAAGGCCAGATATGTATCCAATCCCCTCCAAATGATGCTTAATGAGGCCGAATGCATGACGCATCCCTCAAGTATTAATCAACGTCGAGAGCTATATCCTACATATATCCTACATATGAATAACTCCTGCATCAGGCTACATGGCTCATCGTCAATGCGATCGGTACGTACAGGAGTGTCTGCAGTGACATACGAAGTCAACTCTGTCATCGTGGTCGGTGGATTTAACGGCATTCGGCGGCTAAGGAGCACAGAATTCTATGATCATCGCGTCGGACTATGGTATCCATTACCTGAGATGGAAATTACCAGGTTTTTCATCGAGTGAAATAAATTTGTCCCAGCCACAAATAAGTTTTGATTGGTTTTGCATTAGCAACAACTATCGGTCTATCGCTTCTAGGTCAAACTTTGGAATAGAAATAATGAACGGAAGCATTTACATCGCTGGTGGATTTGATGGGACTCGAACGACAAGCACCGTAGAGCGATTTGACATGAGAGCCTGCAAGTGGGAGGTAGGGAAGCAGCTTGTCTTTCCGGGAAACACCACTAAATATCGTCAGAATATACAAAAAGTGAATTTTCTTTTTGAAGGCCCTTGAATCTTCAAAACGTTCTGTTAAATAATGTCTCATTGAAAATGTGAAACTGGTAACTGGACTGGACAAAATAAGCACAGTTCCTCCCATATATCAGGATCGAATTGAGTTTGCATGAGTTGATTTCAACTCATCGCTAGTGCGCCGAAAAATTAGGCGTGAAAAAGATGCGCCAGGCAAGCGGATTTCTTCATAGCATTGCAACTGTTGAAAGTGATCAGTTTGATGAGATTCTATTAAATGGAAAATTCCATAGGAATTGCTTATTCCTAGATGTCTTTAATAGATATCAATAACTACGTCACATTATTTTCTCCCATGATCATAGCCAATGTACGATATGAGCACGACCATAACAATGGATTACGGAACAAGAATCAGTTGTGATGCGATGTACACTCGCTTTCATTGACTTATTTATATCTATTTGTCATTCAATCTATAATTTCGCCATAATATGACCAAATGTTTAGTTTTTTCCTGTTGCTAAAAGACATCTACACACAATTGTCGGTCTATTGGGCCTGGTCCCAGCGGTTTACCGCCTTATCTTGGCTTGGAGGTGTTCCTGGTTGTCGGAGTACGATGTACAGCGGAGGATTCATCCCCTGGCAGGGTCGCTCAAGCTGAGAAGGAGTCCGGCGTTTCCATCAGGAAACCTAGCCAAGAGTAAACGAATACCAGGATCCGCCACCGTCCTGGTATCAAAGTCGCGTGATGGCAAATCTCCCTCTGATCCACAAGGACCACGATTGCCTGTGGTGGTAAAGACCTGGGGTGGATTTTGGCCAGGTTGACCTCGGGATTCCAGGGAACCATAATGGCTTAACCGGCAAATCTCCGAAAAATGGAGATTACGCTAGGGTCCGCACAACCTATGAGGACGGGCCGTCCAAGTATCAAGTTGGCTTGGTAGCTGGCGAAATTCCTTTTTCGAAAAAGGCTGACCGCCAGGTTCATCAAGCACTAACATTTAAAATACCAACTGGTTTTTATTTCTTGCTTCAAATGCTGTGTTTAACCTCCGAGAAAATCCTATCACCAGATTTGAGCACTTGTGGGGTGAAACCACGAGGTAGAGGTTCCGAGGAAAAGTATAGAAATTTGGACCGATTGTTCACGTGCGGTGTAATGTGGTGATAGGCTGGTAACTGCTTGCAATTGCTTGACAGTGTCACGTGGGTCTCTATGTCTTGCTTGTCTTCACAGAGTGTGCATCAAACTTGGGTAACCAGAGATCTGTCGGTATCAACCAAGTATAGAGTAAAACCAATGAATATCTACACCATACATGCGGAATTTGGGAAAGGCATGACTATAATTTGTCTAAGTAAATAGGGAATATTCTCTGTGATAGAAAACATTCTTTATAAAGACAGACATTGGAGCTTGATGTACGAACAATCGCGCCTACTTTATTCCAAGTTCAACTATGTGATCTGTGTGTCGCGAAAGTTGCAACCCAGATAGCGGATTCTTATGGTGTGCTTATCGTCGTGAAGCTTCTCAAAATTTCAAAAATCTTTGTAAGCTAAGTTTTAAAAAAATGATTCTTATGTCCCAAGCACAACTTTGATTTTGTTATCTGAACATAGATCTCTTACAGTTTTGTGGAATAGCATCCATCCTGATCATTGTGCTTGATTTCACTCGTAGTCTTATGACACTTGAGACCGACAGCAGAACCAAATGCCCTGTTTTCATAATGCGTAATAAAGTTTAAAGTAAAGTACCACAGAAATGGATTATAAAACAGTTTCATTACTGAGACTTTTCCACATGTGTGTGTCACTATGTATCTCTAATAGTGGCGAAAATACAAACTAATATGAAGTCAGTACTTTTTTATTCCCAGTACAGTTGCTCTCAATCCCAATGATTTCTGTAAGGATAATGATAGCCTTTAGCAATTGAATAACAAGTCTGAGTAAACTGAACCAGACCAATCGTAATACCGTTGAGAATGCAGATATTACAGGCACTACCCTCGATGAGTATTCCAAAGTCCGCGTTGCGACTGATCCGCATCGTCGACCACGACGTCATCCGGAGTTTCATCAACTTTCAATCACACCCCGCCGACTTCAAACTCGATTTACCCTGATTTCTTCGGTAGCTTATAGGTGCGTCGGTATACGCAGAAATCACCCACAATCCAATCATAGCAGATAAATGCGAAGTGTATTTGATAGCTCCAAGCAAATAGTACATGTTACAGTAGATAAGGTTATTAGATCAGGTTAGATCATTAGATTATTGATTAGTTCAGGGTTTGATTAGGTTTTTAATCAGATTATATTAGGTATAATGTATATATTTAGGTAATTTACAACTCAATAACCTAATTTTACTAACAAATTAAGTAAAAAGATGCTTGATAAGGATTTTGATAAGATGTAATTGATGCTGTACACATTGCCATAGCTACTTACACTTATAAGTCTTTTGTCCATTGAAATGTAATGATCATCTTCTCACCCTCTTTCCTACATTGGCTTTGCATAAGAATAGTGATAGCAAAACGAAATATCAGCAGCTTTATCACCCCACACTAGTTCAAATTGTGATACCGTAGCAATTCAAAACTTATTAATCTGCAAATTCCCTGCAAGACAGAAGCTATGAAAGTAAAGGCTATAGTTTAAAAGTACAATCTTCGAAATAAACTAACTGCCAAGTAACCTTACGAATAGGTTTTTCTTCAAGTCATTAATGAAAACGTACGTATCCCCATTACGATAACACTTCAAAGCACAATGTACGTTTGTATTGTGTAGATTACTCAGTCATAGTTGTATTTATCATAATATACAACATCAACATATAACAAATTTTCCTTCATACTTATATCCTTCCTTCATGTAAAGATTACTGAGATCTCATGAGATATTCTATGTCATCGGCAGTACGTGGAACATCACCTGATAATACTTCTATTCCCTCTGTAGAGTTCAATATGTCATCCTCAATTCTCAGTCCTATACCGCGAAATTCCTTTGGGAATTGTGAATTGACAGGAATGTATAAACCTGTAAGGAGAATGAAACTATTTGCAGATCATTGTAGACATACACAGAAAGTCGACAATACAAATGAAGATATCTTCCGCAAAGACAAATGCAGGAAAACTCCTTATGAATCAGAATAACACACGCTCTAACACCTTGTAAATCGAAAATCATATTTGCACGACCTGGTTCAATAGTAAACACTGTTCCATGTGGGATGTCGATATCACGAGAAATCGTTACACAGTCATGAACGTCCATACCGAGATAGTGACTTACGTGGTGTGGACATAACGATTCAGCAATCTAAAATGAAACCAAAAAATGCGTAAAGCTGAGAGTTCGACAAATGAATTAATGGAAGTACGTACACTAATGAGTTGAGTTCTTGCTGTTGACTGGGGTACAAGACCAATTTCGAGAATAACGCTAGCAATGAGGTCGACCATTCGGCTATATAAATTGCTTAGACGAATCTAAAGTTAGTCTTACATTTAAATGAGGAAAAGCCAGTTCAAAGGGAGAACAGCATCAAGATGAGATCTTGATCTAGCCTGAAACAAGTCTAAACTAGACTAAAGTTTAGACTAGCCTTTTCCGAGTTATTCGCGTATAACAGCAGTTGTTCGTGTACATGAAGGAGGGCATCATATAGTATACGTTGAGCAGAACTAAAGTTTCCGGAAATCGGATAACACCTGGTAATGTCAGAGACATAACCATTAAAATCGCATCCGGCATCCATCAATACACAGTCGCTAAAACATTCCAACTGTAGGACAGAAGGAAGGAAGGAAGACGAATTAGACAGGCTTTATTTATACTGAAGTAAGGTATAAGGGCTAATAATGTCACGTTTTCCCAATCGGCTGATTAGCGTCTAGATAGTGTATCGTGTTGGCCCGCTCACCAGCAGCAATAACAGGAGGATAAGCAAGCATTTTGACACCTCGCCTACAAAACGAATAGGCAACAATTCACAAGAGTTCGTTGAAGACTGTATGAAAGAGATCAGTAATGGTTACAAGACGAATGTATACTTTGAAAGCTTATGGGGAAAACAATACCTTCGAGCTTCAAACTCCAGTAACCCCACGATAGCCGATTCGTTCTCAAACCCTCGACATCCCGCAATCGTCGACACCACCACCTTAATCATAATGTAAGCACTTGAAAATAACTTGGAGAGCACAGTACCTTCGATCCCAATGTGCAAACATCCCGCATCGATTGGATTTCCATTGCAGATTTCGATAATCGAAGAAGGTCAATCTAGAGACATTAAGGATTTACGATTGAAAGAAAGCACCAGAAAATTAGATGAACGCAGATCATACATGATTTCTTATGCCGTGAAAAGCAGAGAACTGAGGGAGTATAGTGGTTAATTCGGTGCCGGCCCAATCAGTTGATTCGATGAACAAAGACGAGCTCGATGAAGCCATCTTGGCTACCACCTGTTTTGCATGATAATTACGAAACCACTGGAAGAAAAGTCATCAGAAAATCGTATGCCTCACCTCGTAGATCTTCTTAGTAGGCAGCAAATCACTGAATCCGGCAGTCGCCTCGAGTACGAACTCGTTCGGAAGTGTTCCTTCCCACAGTTCTTCGCGAGCAGTCCTTTTATCCATGAACAAAATAGAATGAATATCAGCTTTACCTTTCGGAGCATGTATAAGATAGTAACAATGCGGCACAGTAACACCTGTGATATATCTAGAAAAATGTGAAATTCCATAGCCTGCATATTAGCCTTTGTTTCGGATTTTTTATTGTTACCTAAAATGGCTGCACTGTCGATAAGTACCTGGTACATCCGGGGCAATAAACGATTGCACCGCTCCTTTCAGTAAAATAACTAAATCGTGCTCTGAAATACAAATGCTATTGTTTTTTGGTGCAAAACACAAAGACACAGAATTATATCGCGCCAAACCTCACCACCACCACTTTCATGAAGTCATTAGGTGATATTTCCACACCACCCAATGGTTCACCCCCTCATCGTGGCTGGGAGGTGCTCATGGATGTTGGGCTGCGATGTACAGCGGTGGGTTCCATCCCCCCAGCAAGGTCTCCCAAGCTGAGGAGCCCGGCGTTTCCACGAGGAAGTCCAACTAAGAGTAAACCAATAACCTCCACCGTCCTGGTATCAAATTAGTATGGTGGCAAATCTCCGTCTAGTCCACAAGGGCGGCGACTACTTCTGATGACGACCTGGGGCAGACTATGGCTAGGCTGACCGTGGGGCTCCAGATAACCACAATGAATAAATCAGCAAAAGTCCGAAAAAATGGAAATTTTGCTGGGGTCCGCACAATCAGTGAATACGGGCCATTCAAGTATCCAAGTAAATAAGATATTTCGACAACTTATTCAACCAACCTGCTTGACCGGCCACTTTCCTTGCGCATTCGACAAGTCGTCGACGTCTGCCGACATATTCTTTCGCAGAGATCCTCCCAGCAACTCGGCTAGTGGACGATGCCAATGAAAAGCGTCGTCCAAGCATCTTTTGCTAACAATAAACTGTTGCATGATTGATGTCTAGAGTATGTTTATAACTACATCTCTGGTCAACAACAGCAGTAACTATTTTCATTCACATTTTGACAGCTATTGAAAATCTATTTTCAATAGCTGTCAAAATGTGAATGTGAATGTCAACTCAGGTTAAGTAAGTACCAAAAACTTTACTCCGACATCTTTAAACATAACCCGTTTAGCTAGCCCCATATTTCCAACGAAGATCTGGAGAGATCCATGAATACGTAATTGGACTACGTGACACACTAAGACAACAAGTACTAGGATAAAAAGCACAAAGCTCTCGTCGTTGATCAATCCCTGAGGGTCCGTCATGCATTCCACATCATTAAGCATCGTTGAAGGTGAGACGACGAAGTCAATCATACTAAAACTGAAACCCAAAAAAACCTTTTCGAATTAAAATCGAAATCCAATTTCATCCATTCATTCAGAATCATTCCCTTTACAAGGTGAATGCTGATAGCACCGATACAGTAAAAACATGGCCTAGAAAAAGGTAAAACGACGACCTCGATTGCTGTGGTGGGCTGGGTGTGAGCATCGCGAAAGGGTAAACGCGAGTTCGCTGTGGAACTAAGGTTCTGAGTTTTGCTCATATCACAGCATCCTTGTGGTTGTGCAAAAGTTGAAACAAAATCAGTATTAGCTTCCAAAGAAACCATATTCTTCGAAGTGAATTAGGGACAGAAATGCCGCACAATCAACCAGTGAACTAACATCATATATCGATAGTTCTTGAAGTTCGACAGCTACATTCGTAAAGCCATGTGAACTCTTCTCGGAAACTAAATAAACCATCAAGTGGTTTTTTATAGAAACAGAGCAAGGGAGTTCGAAGGCAGAAATTTGCGCCTAGTACTGCTATGTGAGGATAGCAATCGGTCAAGTAAGCCGCTGCTTCTCACTGTGGACTTCTTTGGTCTCCGAAAAGTGCGACGTAGAACTCAGAAGAACAAAAGAAGGTGGAAGGATTCAAGCACTGTAAGACCTGAAAACTAACACGGACGTAACAAAGACTTCCAGGTCTCTGCAAAAAACAAAACGAGGAAGAAAGAAAGAAAGAGAAAGAGAAAGAGAGAGAGAGAGAGAGAGGGAGACGGAGCTCGATGTTTGACCTAGGACACGAGTGCCACAACAGCCAACCATAAATTTTTTCCGCATTGATGGGTCGGTTGCGAAGTCGAACTCTTCTAATAACTGACAGTAAAGAACTATGTAGAAGTTCCTCGAAGTATTAAAGAAAGCCCTCAGTTGATGGATAAACCAAATCTAATATTTCTTGGAAATCTCAATTATGTGAAAATGGTCCATAATAGTGATAGTACTATGGTGAATGATTACCTCACTACTATACAGCGAGAATTATATAACGCATATACATATTTCGCACCAACTTCAGCATTGTTCCGGATCTTCGACGACCTTAAGGCCACAATAACTCAAAGACTGGAAGAACCAATGAACATTTTCATCTGCCATTCGGCACATGTAGCGTGTTTGGCGCGTGTAGCGCAGTGGTCGGAGGAGCCCTGCAATATACGTGGGATCGTGGGATCGATTCCCGCGCGCAAGGCCCACCAAAGCTAGCATTCCTCCAGTGTCAGCAAATTGGTACCAGACTTGTCTGGGAGGATCGTAGCACTGGTTTCATACAACGGTAAGCCAGTGCGAGTCATGGTTAAGACCAGATTTGCATTCAATCACCTCCAATGATGGTTAACAAAGTCGAATGCATGACTCATCCTAAGGGATTGATTGACGCCGAAAACTTTATCATTTCATGCTCTATTCGGCGCATTATGATAAGGGACAATGATGAATATCCTTGTCAGTACTGTACTGAAGCCGCCTCTGAATCTACGAAGCGTAACATGCAATGCCTAATGTGTTTGAAGTAATGGCTTCGCATATTGTCCTTGATTCCAAAAACAGCGTGAGAGAAGTATAGCGCTACGAAATAAATTGTTCGCTGAATCTCACAAGGAGTCATAAAGAATGCCGTAAAACTTTATTTCCAGACATCCATTACATACAAACATATTCTAGTTCAATCGAATTACAACATCTCTACCCCGTACCCAGTTTTCCATCCAGTGGAGGAAAAACTCACTAATCAGTGTTTTTGTTTACGTTTAAGAGATCTTGTGACAACAACGATGGGCTCTGAGCAGGCACTACAATTTTTCGATTTCATAAGAAATTAAAACAAGTGAACCTAAGGTCTCGATGAAGTGCATAATTTACATCATGAGCTTATGAACATCGAAATTAATACCGGTCATTCATACATTACAATGAGCGATGGAGGTATCCGACTGTTTATGGAAGTTTGAAATCATATACATTAAAAAAACACTCAGATTTATATTTGTAAGTGGGACAATGCATATAATCTGTTAACTTCGCGAAAATACGAAGAAATTGTAAAACTATAATCTAAAGGAAATTCCTCCATTTAAGACGCAGTTCTCACCTGTGATATATCTGCAATATAAAGCCACTCACCAAAAAAAAAAAAGCCGAACACCAACAATGTTAAAGAAAACAGTAACGAGTAAAACCATACCTTGCCCTGTCAGATATAAGGAATTGTACGAGATGTGCTGCATCAGATGGCCTTCCAAGTCGTCCTAGTGGTATCATTGACTCTAGGTGGTTTTGAGCCTCTCTCGAATCTTTCAAATTCCACAGACCACCAGATCCATCACCTTCTACCTGAACTGTCAAATATTTAGAAATAGCCAGTATTCCTTTCTTTAGTAGGAAAACATCCTCGATTCATTCATAGTCGAAGGAATCATGCAATATGTGGAGCCCTAAACTCTATTTAAATTTGAGTCTCAGAGAGTCTTTTAGAGTCAATTTTAGAGTTTAGAAAAAACTCAACGGCAAAGTAATTTAATGCGAAAAACATCCACTATGAATAACTGAATCATTGGTCGCTTCTCAGCTCTTAATCTTCAATAAGTTCCCTCAATCCCTTAACATTGGTGGGGATTTTATGGCTGAAAATATGACTACCTAACAAATTAAGTAACTTGCGTTCTTCGAGTGTTACATTTTGTGTTATCTGTGTATTCCGTGTACGTCTAACACCACTAGACCTAAAACTAATTGCATTCAAATACATCTGAACTCATAAATCCTTCAGCAATGACCGCTCAGAAGGCGGTCTTACTGGAGTTTAGAAAACCAACAACGCAGACTTTTGTCAGACAAAGACTTTTAATTTTAATGCTAAGCGAACGAAGAAAATGCATGTGAATGACTTTATGCACACATAGCAGTTACATCGCTACCGCTTAAAACAACAAGGATCAGCTATGGATACGGATCAGAAAGTAAGGTAAGGAATAAGGATAGTAGAGGTAGCACATCAGTAGATAATGACAAACACATAGTTCATAGGCCATAGCACACCATGTCTGGCCCCGTGGCATATACCAGCATTGGATACCCTCAAATAGATTCTGCTTTAAAAAAAATGCCGTTCACTTAGATCAACCGAAACTTTGGCATAAATCGCCTCGTAAAAACTGAGTTTCCGTATGAATAACAGCTCACCATTCCAAGGCATACCGAATTTACTCGCACACCACGACGGGCAGCGCTAATGGCCACGGATTTTGTGAGTGAGAGCACAGCAACTGATGCCACTGAGAATAGTCCCATGTCAATTCCTGGCGTGTACCCAGCACACGACGTGAAGTACACAACAGAGGCATTCCAAGAAATATTGTACATCAAAAGCAGTTTAAAATGTTGTAAAAGTTTGATATCTGAAGGACAGTGCTCTATGATTCTGTTAACATACTTCGAATGTTGCAAAGTAGGAAGTGCAGCTTGAGTGAGTCGGAAAGGAAGAGTAAGACGATCACGAAACAACTAAAACGAGGGATATCACAATTACATTAGAGATAGAACCACGAAGAGATTCGTAGGTAGCATATAGCGAACTATGAACGCCAACACTGAATATTTCAAAATAAGACTCTTGGAATTATGGGTGTTCACGGGCGCGTGCAGCGCAATGGTCGGAGGCGCCATGGAATACACAAGGAATTGATGCCCCCGCGCCCCAGGCTCACCAAGCCTTCCATTTCTCCGGGGTTGGCAAATTGGTACCAAACTTGTCTAGGAGGACAGCGGCACTAGCTTGATACATCGGTAGGTCACCGCGAATCATTGTATAGGTCAGATAAGCAACCATTCGCTTCTAACGATGCTTAATGAAGTCGAATAGATGGCGCATCCCTCAAGGACTGACCAACGCCAATAACTTTATCGTTTTCATATCATATACTTAAAGCTGTCCAGAAGTTATCTAAATCTGAGTAGTGAATCCACAGCTGACGTACTGTTATTTAACAAAAATTTACCTTATTAAATTGATTGACTTCAGCATCGATTATATCGCCATGGACGTCATTATCAGGAGGAACGACAATCAACGAATCCAACATGCCCATCTCGCTGACAACCTGTTAACAGAAAAACCGTAACTATCCCACTAATTATTATTCACAATTAAGTGGAAACGAAAACTAACTCGAGAAATGAGTTCGCTTCGATGCGCTTTGTCTGCTAAATCAACGGCAAAACCAACAACCTTGCCGCCAACCTAAAATTCGTCTGTTATTGTCCGAAAACAGCACATTGCATCATTCCTAAACAGCGTAAGAGTGGTCTTATTTCTTGGGAAACGAAAAGCTCTTGGAGAAAGTGTAGCCGTCGAAAGCTAAGTCACTAAAAAGAAGAATATGTGTCAATCCCAAGTTAGCTCACTAGAGATAGTTTGTAAGGAGAAAATATCTTTTATCATCCTGCAATTCTTAATACCTCGTGACATATCCATAACCATGGAATCGGGATTCTGAGACTCGGTAATGGTAGTCTGTTGTCTCCACAATAAAATAAAATATGTATTTACTTACATGGATACTTGGATGGCCCGTCCTCACTGGTTATGCGGACCCCAACATAGTTTCCACTTTTTCGGAGTTCTGCTAGTTTAGCCATCGTGGTTTCTTGGACTCTCAAGGTCAGCCTGGCCAAAGTCTGCCACAGGTAGTCAACATCACAGGCACTCACCGCTCTAGTGAATCGGAGTGAGATTTGACACCACGCGACTAGTTTGGTACTAGGACGGTGGTGGATCCTGGTATTGGTTTACTCTTAGCTGGGCTTCCTGATCGAAACGGTGGACTCCTACTCAGCTTGAGAGATCCTGCTTTGGGGATGAATCGCGCCGCTGCACATTGCAACCCGACACCCAGGAACACCCACTAGGCCACGATGAGACGGTAAGCCGTCGGGAGGAAAATGTATACTTTACATATGAACAATGAGTCTGCCAACCAGAATAGGTATCCTGCATTATACCGCGCCTGAATGTTTTATGAACAATATACGTCAAAACAACTGCAAACTACTGAAACCACTCTCACTAAGAAAACCTTGAAGTAATCAGAAATATGCTTCAGTAAGAAGAAAAAAACTCGTTGATATCACTTTCTGGATGAGAAAGCTGACAACCGCACAGTTGGTATAGTGTCGACTCTTTCAACAATCAACGACACGAAACCACGGCGATGCGGGAATACGTCTTTTGGAATTTCACTATTGACAAGTTCAACACCGAAAATGTCTTTAGGGAAATACCTGAAGAACATTACATCAACCACAGTGATGCTAAGATATTTGCAAAACTTGGACACCAGGCGAAATCGAATAGTGATTACCCTTCCCGAGTGCGAATCAGTTTCTACGAACTATATTGAAGTGGACAGAGTGTAATGCTGTGCAAGTTAATCACAGAGAGTAGCAGTCTTTCTCTCATCGGTATAGAAGCGTACTAGAGAACGACATCATATTCGAGCTCAGCACATCACATAAACTGAAGGTTCCGCATAACCAGTGCTACTGAATACCCACAGCCCAAAAGGAGTAAGATAATTAGTCCGTTCGCAAAAGGCTTCTCTTTCAGCAGAAAGCAGAGAAAGCCACAAAATCCAAGAAACGAAATCCTAAATAAATATTAAAAATGACTCGCCTAACTAGTTGATAATTAATTCCAAGCCAGATTTCGGGATTCAAAGATGTTAAGAGTATGAAACAATCTATTCGACCAAACACCTCCATAACCAAACAAAGAAAACGCTAAACCAGGATTTCAATCACATCGAACACAGTTTTGCACACTCACCGCTTTCTATGAGGCTTCCGCTGAGTATGTCGCGTGAAGACCAACCGCATAGAATTCACACAGAAGCGTAGTGTGCCCCTCCCATCAGAATAACAGTCTTATATACTGCCCAATATCACGCGTGACAATGAGGCATTCTTCCCTGCGGTTCATTTTCGCACTTCTGGAATTAATCCAGAACGCGTCGAAAGTTTTGCGCGCTTGTGTTCTCGATTCTCGTGCGACGATCGTACTTCAAAGCCCTCCTCGTTGTCTCTGGGTCCTATGCGTGTCTAGTGGGGTATTTGGTTGACATTTGCAGCTAGTTGTTCTTTTATTTTTTATGTTCTATTCTTTTTATATTATTTTTTAACTCATAAATTAGTATCCAGCGATGACCTTGTGTCCACTGATCCATCGTTATTTAAGGTCAGACTCATTAGCTGTTTAAACGGGCAAATGGATAGGAGAACATGGTTTTTAAACCTAATATTTAACCAGTTGTTGAAACACATTCCAGACCATCTTACGAATACCCAGATGTTTCTGCATCGGCTACGTACTGCGGAGCCCAACAACGCGTGCATGATGAAGCCCTTCGACGCAAAATAGGTGCGAACAATACCAAGTGGGGGCCCTACCAATAGCACTAGATTATTGGTAGGTGTTTAAATGAAGCTGTTTCTTATGCGAATGCAAATCGATTTGTTAAGTTTTATCTGCTGGGGTTATGAAAGTGTTTGGCTGAGTAGATCGCATCTCAATTTGACCTTTCCAGGCTCTGAAGAAGGCGAGACCGCCGAAACGTCAGCTATTGTATTCTAATAAATTCTACAATAACCTCATGTCTGCTTATTGAAGAAAAACATCGGACTATCAATCAATGTCGAGGCTAAAAGAAAGTCGGTCATGCGAATTGCTATGCGAAGTGCCAGCAGAACATTTCCGATTCGTAAAAGAAGTCCTGTCACTAAGACAAAAAATTGTCTTAGCTAGACAAACGATACTCTTTGTCCACCGCTGCCAGAAACACCGTGACGATGTATGCAGCCTACCGAGGGGACGGCCAACTAGTACTGGACATCGAAACGCGACTACTACGCGCCTCTCCTCCATGCAAACAGGACACCATGTAGGCGCAATTGAGGAAGTGCAAGTCGAAGGAATCTTATTGTGTTCAGTATTTGGAGGATTCCCTTTCGAGGAGAATAGTGGGTGGGTCAATTTTGATTTGCGATTCTATTAGGTCAAATGCTAAAGTAACCTTAAGCAGGAAGTTTCAAAATTTACTAGATCATTCGCAAAAACCTGCTTCAATTAAACCAAGCAGAATCGTTTACGAAAGCGCTAACACTAAAAATGTGGTCGATAACGTGTCTGAAAAGTCAAGGGTCACCGTGTTAGGAGGCATAACTCTGCCTGATGATGCGCGCTCGCTATTAGAATTGGGTCCGAGTTTCTCACCAGCGCAACCCATTTCTAAAGAAACCTTGCGTAGAATCGCGTGCAGCCTGCACGAGCTCCAAGATCGACTCCGAAGTAACGCTAGAATTGAGACACAAAATAGAAAGGAACAACGAGCAGCAGAGGCACTACCACCACCTCCATTTCTTCAGTTATTCTTTAGACAGGAAGACCCAAACGACGAAGTCGATATAAAATTTCGTGTATTTTCGAGCAAAACTCTCAAAGTCCTTGGCCACTATCGCGCGAAAAAGTTTAGTTCGAATATTACAGCTGCGCAAAATCTGGTATGCAACAGGTTCGAGAGCTAATAAAATCAAAGACTATTAGGCTATCAGTTAGTGATAAGGGTAGAGAGTTTGCAGTAATTCCTCGCCAGTTAGATGTCGATATAACGGAAAAACATCTTGAAGACGCATCGCTTCATCGCGCATCTACTGAAAAGGAATTCAGAAGTCAAAATCGAAAACTGAACAACGAATGGATCAAAATGGCAAGCGCGGCAGGTTTAAAACCAGCAGACATTTCGCATCTTAAGATTGAAGTGCCGACATGTCCCGTCCTATACTTACTTATCAAGGCCCATAAGTTAAAATCCGCTGATGATCTGGCGTCTACTGACCGCTCCACCTTTAATGTTAGACCCATCATCAGCTGTGTAGACGGGCCTACGGATAGAATTGCTTGGTTTATAAATCTTATCCTCAGCCAGTTGCTTAAACACATACCAGCCTATCTCACGAACACCCAAATGTTCCTAAACCGTCTGCGCAACGCACGTCCCAAGAGTGCGTACCTTATGGGGTCGTTCGATGTTACCGCCCTTTACACTAACGTGTCGAAGGACTTCGAACTGCAAGTCATCTGCGAGCTTCTTGAGCAACACGAAGGAGCAATTAACATGTATGGCTTTTGGATTCAGCAGCTTATGGTCCTCTTAAAGGTCTGCCTAAACTGCTCGATCTTCAGATGGTCCGGGAAATATTACGCACAAATTAGAGGGTTGGCAATGGGACAGCGACTGGCACCAACTCTTGCCGTTGCCTTTATGTCTAAAGTGGAAACACAAGTAATCGATCTCAGGCCACTACTCTACTGTAGGTATATAGATGATTGTTTTGTCATCTGCTCCACACAGGAGGAGATGGACAAACGCTTTGAATTATTGAACGAACAGTCAGAGTACATAAAATTCACCTGTGAGAAACCGAAAGAAAACTGGCTTCCATTTCTAAACGTTCAAATCAACCTATCCGAAAACGGCTTGACCACAAAATGGTATCGAAAGCCAAGCAGCAAGAATTTAGTGGTTCATTACCTCTCCTCTCATCCCTCACGTACTAAAAGGGCGCTTATAAGAAATATGTTTCGAACTGCCAGCGTGTGCACAGGTAGCGAGCAGAGGGAAGAATACTCGAAACTGGCGCGCCAAATAGCCATTCCAAATGGTTACGAAACTGTGGCTTCTCGGCATAGGCATAGAGGAAAACGCACGCCCCAGACCGATAATTCTAGCGAAAACAAGGCTCCGTTCCTCTTGCCCTTTATTTCAAACGAAATAAGTGCAGCTATAAAACGTTGCTTAATAAGGGCCAGTCTAGAGAATTCCGTAAGAATGATGGAAACACCATCCGACACTCTATGACGCCGACTAGTTCGCAACTGCTTA
>UYYA01004104.1:58008-168789 GCA_900624975.1 Angiostrongylus costaricensis | reverse complement strand
GTTTGGCTGAGTAGATCACATCTCAATTTGACCTTTCCAGGCTCTGAAGAAGGCGAAACCGCCGAAACGTCAGCAATTGTGTTCTAATAAATTCTATATTAACAACCTCGTGTCTGCTTATTGATGAAAAACATTGAATTATCAATTAATGCCGAGGTTAACAGAAAGTCGGTCATGGGAATTCTTAGTAACTTCTTCTATAAGTCATTAAATCAGCTCATCGTTCACTTAGCTCAGTTGTCAACTATCTTACATCTCGTATCTGACACTTATATATCCACAGCATCATTATTCGTGCATAACTACTGCAACTCTTCGTGCTATTACAACTTCCATATTGGTGATTCGGGTGATTACTGAAGCCGCTGCTACTGCTAGATAGAAACCTAGCTGAGAGAAAAGCGAATCTAAGAACTCGCATGGTGTGTTGGTGAACATGTTAGCACTCTGAAAGGATAATAGCCGGTCCGAAAGTTAAGATTGAGTACTAGGCTCTTATTGTCGTATAGGTGAACTGGGCAATCGTACTCGCTTATTCGTTTTTGTCACAAAATATCCTTATAACATCAACTGTATTAGATTACTCTCTCTTAAGTTTTCTTAGGTCTTAATAACTTCTCCTAAATGCTCATTTCAGTACCATATAATCTTCGCACACAATTCATTTCTCTCATTTCAAATTAACTCTCTCTCATGTAACCTTTATATGTTCAACGCAGTGTATCACTTCTTATGTGTTCGCACTGTATGTATCGATAAAGCTTTAATGCCTCAAGTTTGAGGATGCAACGGTACAAGAGCATACAAATGCCACGTGACAAATGTAATACGAAAGGAAGAGCACTTGGATCTGCTGACTAACCGATACAAATTTTGATGGACTGGCCGAGCCGATTCGAATACAACGTTCAACAAGGTAAACCACAGTATGCACGCCTTCAAATTAGAAGACCTACGTGCAACGATGTTCATTATCTATACAAAACAAGGGAAAAATGTCAAACACTTTCTCCTAGGTCAGGAAGCACTAATGAAAGCGATTGATCGCCTTAAATCCTCATTAAACATGTATGAAAATGAGGTAAACAGTCTTGTAGACATCACCCTTGACGAATCTTGACCAACGGAATATATCGCCGTACGAAAAGACAGTATGAAACAAGCTACATTGACCATTGTAGAGGGCCGAGACAATGTAGCCGTGGGCAATCACGCTGTAGCTGCAGACCACTTTGAGCTGTGAACTCCAATACCAGAGGAACTAAGGAATAGTATAAAACCAAACACATAAAATAGTAGAGCACCTTGACAAGGTAGAAGACTGCCTGTATAATCTCCTCAACGAGTGGGGAACAAACTGGAAAGCACGAAAAGCAGCAATAAGAATGACTTAGATATCGCTCCACTGGTAACGATACCACCTATTAATATTCCCAAATTCAGCGGAGATATATACGAATGGGAAGCATTTTGAGCTGCATTTGATTGAGTATTCGATTCATCGAAGACAGATAGGCGATCGTTTTCAAATGAATTACTTAACCTCTCTCAGTGAAGAAGCTAAAATGTTCGCCAAGCGATGCAAAATTTCATGAGAATTATATCCTTTATTGATAGACTATCTGAAGGCCAAAAAAAAAGAAAACGGACAAGCCCTAGTAAATCAATTACTGAACCGGCTACAAAGAACTGTCGCATAACGAACAACTGGAAGAACAAGAAACACTATGCGAAACTCTCCGCTGGATAGCTGGATAGTTTGCAAACTGTTTCATAAAGAAGAACAGGTCGACAACATGTGTCTGCAACAACAACTGAAAAAAATTCTAACCAGTGTCAGCGACACTCTTTAATGCCAATAAGACAATAGAGGGTCAACGAAATACGCAAAATAGAAGAGCTTTTCTGCGTAAGCAAGGAATATATTACCGAAAAACTGGCAATACGAAGGGAATTAGGCAGAACTGTAGTGCCAAAAATGAATGTAATAACACGTCGAATAATCGCTCACTAGGAATATACACGTGCCAGCAGAAGAAATTCACAAGTAAGCCACATTCAAACGTTTATTGTAACAATATAGGATATCTACCAAATGACTATACTACGACAACAACTCAACAAGAAGGAATGCAAGTGATAAGAACTCGCAATTCTTGCTACAATTGCGGTTCTTCATATCGCTTGCCTACGTGCAAGGAAGAACCGTGCCGAAATTGCAGCAAGCACGGACATCATACTTCCATTTTTAGGTGCCATTACGAGCGAATCTAAGCCCTGACAAGAGAAAAATGCCCTAAAGGAGAAACACAAAACCCCTACGAAACCGCAAAACCTCACAAAGGGAAGAAAGACAACCCAGTCGAAGGTCATTACAGAACCCTCCCAGATAACACAAAGCAATCATTCCGTTGTTCACCGCACTATCAAATATTGTGTACGCACAGCACAGATTTGAAGAAGACAAGCAGTAGTACTAAACCCCGACAGGACAAGACAGGAAACAGTTGAGGTGCTACTGAACCACTGCGACCGATCGATCATTTATTCCCAACGACTTGGCCAAAACTTTGCAAGCAAAAGATGCATATTCAACGGAGTTAACAATCCACAAACTTGGATATTCCAAAGCAGATACAAAGACATACGGGATTACCAACATAAAATTGCGAGACACTCACGGATCAAAATGCGAAATGACAGTGGCCAGATAATTACACAGGCATTAAAGCGCTGCAGCCTTAGTATAGAGGGTGGGGAATTTCTTCATCAAAATAATACTCCTCTTTCAACAAACCCAGATTGCGACAATATTTACCCATAAAATCTACTCGATAGGCGAAAGGTACCAAAGGCATTAGACAGGGGGATACCCTTAAAAAATACGTTTAGATCGGGATTGATGTTAATCCGTACACAATAACACCCAACTCTCCCATGATATCACCGAATCGGAGGAAAACCTTAATAAGGTATTCAAGTCCCCAGCAGATGACTAATTTATGGCAACCAGCAAACGAGAATTGCAACTATAGAATATGATCTGGATCTGGTGATCTGGAAACGATTCCAGGAAACAATAGAGAAACGTCCAGATGGATACTATCTGCATCTGCCATGGAAATTTAACGTTGGAACGCTACCAGACAATAAAGTCGTGATAGTAGAACGACTTCGAACAGTAATAACAAGTTTAAACAAGATCCCACGATACTTTGAAAGGACCTCACGATCATAAGTCAATTACAACTAAACACTACTGAACAAGTAGACGGCTCTAAACCACTGTAAGGACTAGTCATACCTTATAGCCCACAACATTCCGTATTTACACCACTAAATCACAAAAATGAGAATCGCATTTAACGGATCAACCCACTTAAAAGAGGCTCTGTCACTGAACGATGTACATCACCAAGGACCGTTGGAGAAGTGTTCCGGTGTATTGGCTCCACAGCAGGAAGCTGGGTCTCAATGATACTTCGTGGATGTTTTGTCTGGCTCCAGTCCCCATGAAGTTCCGTGCCATAAGATTTGATTACGGAGTATCAGGCTGAGGTTACAGGATTGCTTACTAGAACGATAATCAACATTTTGATCACGGTCAACTATGGTTTACGCTAAAGCGGATCGCTGCGCTAGCCATGGTTTGTGTCCCAGGTGTCTAAGTATAAATCATGCCCAGCTTTTATTTGTTTGAATTATTTTAGAACAGCATGATGTTCTTGATGTGCAAACACGAGATTGTTATTACTGCATCTACTCATTCACAACTGCTGACGTTTCGGCAGTTTCTCCTTCTTCAGAGCCTGGAATCGTCAAATTGATCTCATAACCTCGTCTGAAGACTCCCACTGTTCCTCAATCCACTGTTCAATTTCGAAGCTACCGCGGTTGCATAGGTAATATCAAAATCTTGCGCTTCACTTTCGACTTCTTTTTTGAATTTCCATTCTAAACGTATTTAAGACTGAAGGAATACCTTATAAAAAATAAGTGAACTCCTAAGGAGACAGGGCAAAGCCTTTTCCACTGGTCTATAAAGTTTTTCTAAATCTATCCTGCCATTACAGAAAAACCCCGCTATTCCATTAGCGGGAAATTGCATATTTTCGAAAAACTAGTTTAGCTGTAGAAGGACTAACAAATCCTATACGATAATTGAGATATATTCTGAAAAGGACAATACTTCATTACAGCTGTCCTGTTCGAACTATTTCAACCAGGTGGTTTGAATGCATTGGCAACTATGTAGACCAGTAAAAATAGTTCTGTTCAGCGATCTCTCCATTAACTCCGTTTAAAAATGGCTTTTATTTGCCAATAATTCTGACTGCAAATCAACGTTAACAATGCCGTTAAGGGCAAGGTAAACAATACAAAAATAACCGTGACTAGAGAGAGTAGCCGGATCGATCACTTAAATATGTATGAACACAAAAAAGAAATAAATGTGACTACGAATTGCATCTATCACATACACGTAATAACTAGTAACTTTGTTTACATAATTACAATAACTCACGACAAGACTGTAAAATATTACAACAAAGAAAGTATACTCAAACCAAGTTCGTCGTCTAACTACTTTTGTACCATTCAGTTGCAAGACTGGATATTATAAACATTAAAGTGAGCTGTCAAAGTCAATTTACTCTTGGAATATAAAATCTCACTAGATAGAGACCATTACTGTTCGTTCACGCCGATGACAGTAGTGGGGTATGAAGTACAACGTCAGATACCTCATAAACAAGGAGTTCGCAAAGAACGTAGCCGGATGTGTTTCACCTGTTACAGTAGCGCCTAGTCGCTCATGGACCTGAAAACCATGGCTCACCACTGACAGAATTGGCACACACGTAAGCATATACCGCATAACTATTACTACTTTTCTACACTAATCCTGAAGTGACTTCATAGACAGTTGATTCAAAACCGTTAGGTCACGTAAACCTTGCTCTGGACGAATGAATAGGCAGTTTATAAACCTTATAACCAATTCAACACCTTTGGCACGAATTGGCACTTACAATCCTATGGACCCGTCCCTTGGCGGTATGACTGGTGGCCGTGGAGGAGGAGGGGCGTGTGTCATGGGTGGTACTGCATCCGTCATCGATAAATTCGAAAACGCGGAACTTCCACCAGTACTAAAACTAAATGCTTCTTGCACTAAGAAAAATTCATACCATAGTAAAAAGAATGGAATCTTACCTAATACCACTACTCTCCGGTGTCTGGACGTGCGTAAGGTTAAGGGTTACGGGACGGTCGGGTTTATGCTATAAATAAGCACTTTTGAAGCACTTTCAATTAAACATATTTCTTTTTTCTGAAGAAAAAACACTCACAGGACAATGTATGTATTGATCATTCTGTACAACAGCCATAGGAGGAGGAGGCGGAACAACGACATTACCAGAGAGAACGAAATTCTTCGGTGTCATTGTCAAGTACGATACATTATTGATAACTTCGATATGAGGACGACATGTAATATAGGGATCAGTAGAGGGAGCTGGTAATCGGGCATTGGTCGCTTGTAACTCCATATTCGAAGAAGTTGATGGAGGAACTACGCTGGAGAGAGTAGGCTGAAAATTTTATGGTACACCCGATCATAAAGTAGCAAAAATTTTGTAGACAGAGACAATACTAAATAAATGTCCCACTCATAAAGATTAGTATGATCTAAAAAGTATGAGTATTGCAGAGCGACTCCGACTACTGCTCCACATGCACCCTAATAAGATACTGATCGATAGGGACAAAAATTCAAAGAAAGCAGGTGATATGTGGAAAGTAGACACCAATAATAGTACATCTCCATGCGAATACTATAAAAAAAATAAATACTACCTGTAAAGGAGAACGATGTGGTGATCGAGCAGCATGATGTCCATTATAAAAAGCATTTTGCCTTGAAATGCTCTTCTCATCAGATGGAGTTCGTCGATGATGGTGTTTTATAGGGATAGAAGGAGGGCCTGAATTTGCAATAAAACTGAAGTTATTCACAAGTACAAACAAAGAATGAGAACAAGTGGTAAGAATTAAGTACCACATATGCCATCAGTGCTAGTTGGAATAATTTCATCTATGCCGATTTCTCGTCGAGGAGAATGATTGCCTAGATCTGGTAGATTCACTCCAGCATTTACTCCACTGACACTCGATGGGTGCTGTGTCGATGTCTTCACGTAGCGTCTACAATGCGAAGTGTAAATCTTCTATCACTTCATTCTTTCACCACACTATCCATTAAGTAAGCAGATATAAGAGAAAAACCTAACAAATATAACGGATAAAGCTGTCGACGTTGACAAATCCCTTAGGAATGCGCCAAGCATTCAGTATCATTAAGTATTGTTTGGAGGTGACTGAAGGCATATCTGGCCTTTACAACGACTTGTGGCAGTGTAGCGATGTATCGAGCTGATGCTGCTATCCTCCCAGACAAGTCTGGTACCAATTTGCCAACGCAAGAAAAATGGGAGGCTTGGTGGGCCAGGGCGCAGGAATCGATCCCATGTGTATTGCAAGGCGTCTCCGACCACTGTGCTACATGCTTCTCTGGGAAAGTGAACAGAAGAAAGGAAAGAAAAAAACTTATACCAAAATTAATTAGAAGCTTACGTTGTTTGTTGTGTACATAAAATATCATGTCTTTTGCTAGTTTTGTCAGAGGGTGATACCTTATTACGAGTGACTCTGAAAATAACAAACTCTGAAGATAAAGGAACTTCGTACACGGAACAATTCTATTTATCACAGGCAAATTCTTACAACTTTTGGAATCCAACCATTCAAAACTAACTTGCCAGCCGAGAACAACTTGGTGTAGTCGTCGTCTACAGCAGGTGCTGACGAGTGGTGCCGAGGCGACAAATGCTGAGAAAAAACGTCGATTTCGGAAATGGACCACGGATAAATTGTCCATAGATGTAAACAATTTTAACCAATTAAAGTAGGAAAAATAGTCTACACAATATACAGTAGAAACTTCGAAAATCAACCAAATAATCTTTAGAGGAAATTGACATACTTCATAGTTACTTTGGTTGCCTTTATTGTACTGCTGAAGCATTTGCTTTGACGATAACGCAGCAGAGGAACGGGTAGAAGGAGACACATCGTCGGATTCAACAAAATGATTACCGCGACGGAACTGAAGAAAGACAAGTTAAAATGATGAAATCAAAATGGAAAGTTCGGATTAGAACAAACTGTCAACTTTCTAAAAAATAAAGTGTAATTTTAAAAAAATCACCAATTTCGAAAAAAACTTCGCCACTTTATTTGGATCCTGAGCTCCTTCACTACGTCGCCCAGAGTGACCTAGTCGTCCCGCAGGCTGATTTTGAACACGATTCTCCACTAAACAAGCAATACTTGTGTTGCTCAACAACATCAACATTGTGCCACAAACACAACATCAAAAACGCTGTTGCAGCAAGAAGTTTAAAAATATAACCACAATGATGCCGAGATATTTGCAAAACTCCAGACCGCAGGTGCACGCGGTCGTGATCAAACATGCTACTACCCAGTGGGCTAACGCGCTCACAACTACAACACGCGGGTTCAATGTTTCGCATTTCTCTCAGCTAGTTTTCTATCTACCAGTGCTGTCAGCGATCACATGTCAACGGGATCGATCTAGGGAGTCCAAATCGGGAATGAACCCATTTAAGCTGAGGCTGTAGCCGAAATCGCAATGTTAACTTCTTAGTGCCTAATACAATTTTACACGGCGGGGTATTATGTATAAACAAATAAAACAAAATTTAACCTTGTAAGGTCCAGAACGAAGTCCAATCCTTTCTCTTTCTCTAAGAAGCAAATGAAATCCTCACCTAGCACAAAACCCACATTTTTGTTAAAAAAAACCATTGGTTCACAGTAACAATCAACACAAATAACAACAGTAACAAACAAACCTTCGGGGTCATGAAACGGCAAGACTCGCTCCTGTTCAATGTGCTGGTCGTAGGGCAGTGAAGGCCTCTGCTTTTTGCGTATTGCATCTTTTCGTTGTAATGTGCCGCATTTCTTTCCAAAATGATCCTCCAATTCATTCAAATTCGGATAACTGACTGAGAGATTTGACTGCAGAGGCCGATGAACATCCAGTCGTTCTTTATCCATTCTTGGTAAAGTTCCGAATACATTTGTGGACGTGGCTTTCGGTCCTCCAGAAGACTTTCGATCGACTAAAACGGTACCAAGGAATTACGATAACATATCTGAAGTAGTAAGAATAGATTTTTTACAAAATGGTTTAAAATTAACGGAGCGAATTTAACAGAGAGCGAAGCATAAATAAACTTACATACGATTACTCTCAAATCGGCCTTGCTCGACGTAGGTTGTTGAATTGACATCAAGTGGCGA
Organism: Angiostrongylus costaricensis; assembly: GCA_900624975.1. Taxonomy (NCBI): domain Eukaryota; kingdom Metazoa; phylum Nematoda; class Chromadorea; order Rhabditida; family Metastrongylidae; genus Angiostrongylus; species Angiostrongylus costaricensis. Next base: position 160,392 of record UYYA01004104.1, on the reverse strand, counting down.
CATTCTAGAATAAAACTGTTGAAATTCGTGTACATAATAAATGTAATACTATACTCCATAAAAGGAGAGCATGTAACGCACTGGTCGGAAGTGTTCAACAATACGAGTGGGGTCGATCGTCACGCAACAGGGCCACCAAGCCTCCTATCGCTCCGGGGTCGGTAAATTGGTGCCAGACTTATCTGGGAGTATAGCAACACTGGTTCGATACATTTTGGTAGGCCACCCCGAGTCAGTGTTAAGGCCAAATATGCATTCAACCATCTCCAGATATGCTTAATGAAGTACATGGTTGGTACATATGAAATTCCGATTTTATTGTTTCAAATTTTCGTGTAATCTTTAAAATAAAAGTTTTGTTATTTATGCATGCTTAATATATTTTTGAAACCGAAAGTCTGCTCTTTCCATATCTTGTATTGGTTTTTCTCAAGATTTGTTATTCCAACGTTTTTATAGGTTTTCATTTTACTATGAATCAACGCGATCTTCGTGTTCCTTTTTGTAGGAGTGGAAGAATGGACATAGTGCCGCGGCAGGAGCTGGGAATATCGTCAAGTTTGGGGTGAAGGTAGTGTTGGTAAATCAACAGTGCAAACGTGGTTCCAGAAATTCCGATCTGGTGATTTCGACCTCGAAGCTAAGGAAAACCTTGGACGTCCTAAAGAACTTGACGACGACCAAATGAAGGCACTAGTGGAAGCAAACACGTGAACAACTATTCGAGATCTTGCAGAACAGCTTGGAGAAAGCACAAGAACAATTTTCACTCACTTGAATCACATAGGAAAGCAAAAAAACGACAGGTTAGTGCCGCAAGAATTAAAGGATAATCAAAAAAATTGCCGTTTTGAATCGAATTATGATGTACGACGCAAAGTGGATTCTATACGACAACTAGCGACATATAGCTCAATGGCTGGACTGCGATAAGGCTCGGCAGCACTTCCCAAAGCCGAAATTGTAGCAAAAAAGGTTACGGTACCTACTGTTTGGTGGCCTACATCCGGATTGAATAATCACAGCTTTTTGAATCCGGAAGAAACGATTACGGCAAAAAAGTATTGCTAACAAATCGACAAAATGCACCGCAAACTCCAACAACAAAGACTGGCATTAGTCAACAGAAAGGCACAATCCTTCCCCACGATAACGCCCGGCCTCACATTGCGGAACAAGCGCTGTAAAAGCTGAATGAGCTGGGCTATGAAACTCTGCCTCATCCGCCATATTTACCAGAACTCCCGTCTACCGACTATCACTTAAGCGTCTTGACAACTTGCTCCGCGAGAAATGCCTCACCAAGCACGGTGACGCAAAAAAATGCCTTTAATGAATTCATCACTTTCAGAAATCCAGAATTTCATGCAATTGAAATAAACAAAGTTGCCTCTTGTTAAAAAAAAATGAGCTGATTCTAATGGTGCTCACTTCGATTAATAAAAGTTGGTATGAAAAAAGTTATAGTTATTTAAAGTTTGCATTTAACATCGGACATTTCATATGTTACTAGCTAATAGAATGCGTGACGCATTCCTCAGGGATTGATCAACGCGGAGAGCTTCATCCGTCACATGATTCCAATGCTATGGATATTTAAGCAGCACAACACAAAAATGTAAAGATAAATACACAACACTGTCAATCACCTTTACCAAAAATTCCCAAACCTATCATAGGATATCTATACTGGCTGATACATTACAGCAACACACAAAATTACTAACCTTGTGGCTGAGATATATCTTGTTTTTCTATCTTCTTTTTTCCCCTTCGACGCTCCCGTACTTCAGGTGCTACCGCTTCCGGTAATTTCGTTGAACCATCTCCTCTCAAATCCAGTTGTTCGTAAAGCTTCTCACACATAAGACGCATTTTTCTATAAGGATAACACATGAAGTACATGTAACGCCAACCAAGGTGAAGCTACCTATCAGTAACTGCCTAAATTGTTCACTAGGTGTAAATAAGTGTTTTTAAATTCTTGAATGCGACATACTACAGTGGCTCAGTTTTAGATGGAATCACAACGGCCGAGATATCCCACATTTACCCAGAAATCCCAGTTAAAAAGAAACCCATGACAACCTTCACCGTTCTGGAAAAACACATGCCAGTATTCAACGCACTGAAAAAAAAGGAACGCTCTACCATTAAGTACCTCGTTCCGAACTACATGAGGTAATGAAAGCTGGTCTGAAACGGATACTCCGGAACTACATGAAAAACATTTTCGGGATACCAAGACCGCTCTCAAATTACGATTCTTCTAGCATCCCAGCCATCCTTCTAAGACGGGTCCACCATTATCAAAATAAACAATGCAGGGTTATTAAACCTCATCCACCAGAACTACAGAAACGGCAACTCACTTTTGACCGTCTTCGTTCAATTTCACATAAACTTCCGTGATTTCTCTTTGAATCTCATTCTGCACCCTTCTCACCAAAGCCTCTTGCTCTTCCTAAATTAAACCTCTGGTTAACGTCTGTAAAAAAAATAGCAAAAAAAGCAACGAGTAAATAAAATGAAGTGAGTTTCTTCACACGCGTTACCAACCTAATGGTGAAAAACCATCTTACCGAAAAAGTAGTTCGTTCAAGTTCTTCTCGATAATCAGTAAATAATGTCAACAAGTCCGCAAAAGTAGGTCTGTTTTCAGGAGACACCTTAAAAAAGCTAGTCTCCAAGCGCCTTTCAACGGAATTTGTATATTAGAAAATATATCAAACTTTACTGAAACTGAAGATATGGACTCCGACACTCCCAATAGCTAAACATTTGAACGCCCCATTCTTACTGCTTGTGCAGGCCCCAGCACAACCTCCATTTTTCAGAGTTTTGCTGGTTTAGCCAAGGTGTTTCCTTGAAGTACCAAGGTCAGTCTGGGAGAACTCTGCCCCAGGTCTACACCACCACAAGCAGTCGCAGCCCTTGTGGATCAGAGGGAGATCTGCCACCATGCGACTAGTTAGATACCTGAAAGGTGATGGGACCTGGTATTGGTTTACTCTTAAGTGGGTTTCCTGATGGAAACGCCGGGGTTCTTCTCAAGTTGGAAGGCCCTGTCATAAATCCCTACTGTACATCGCAGGCCGACACCCAGAAACACCTCCCAGCCGTGATGAGGCGGTAAACCGTTGGTAGGGCACTTCCCATAATGTATACAAATCTTAGAAACACGATTTTTTGCGTCCTTTCGTAACAAAGTTAACAGTAAGATGATGTTGTTCACTAAAAGCTTACCTGCCAACAGCTCTGCATGATGTCTTTCCATTTTAAGGGACAGTCATCAGCAATCGGTAGATCGATACCTTTCGTCGATACCTAACACAGATAAAGTGCCTTATAAGCATCCTTGAATATAAACTTTAGAAAAACATGATTAAAATCCTTTCTGTAAAGACGTAAAACAAAAATAACACTGTAATCACTTTTTGTTTACTGCGTTTTTTTTTCATGGCAGAATATGATGTGAAACACAACCACAACGATGCTGACACATTTGCCAAACTGCTAAACTGCGGACCGCAGATGTCTGCGATGGGTATCGAACCTCGTTACTACTCTTTTCGGGAGCTAACGTGTTCACCACCACACCATGCGGGTCATTTGCTTCGCCCGTATCTCAGCCAATTTTTGAAGGACCCGCATTGTGCGGCGGTGAACGCGTCAGCCCCTGGAATGGGTAATAGCAGGTTTGTTCACCACTGCAGACACCACTGGTTTGGAGTTTTGCAAATGTCTCAGCATCATTGTGGTTGTATCACACATAATACCCTACCATAAGGAATTGTAGTGGGCAGTAAATAAAAAGTCAACATAAAAAAAATAACAGTTCCAGAACAAAATCAAGTATTTACTAAGCTATATTACTGAAACGTACGTGGAAGGCAACTGTAATCGGCATACATCCTTGATGCGGATCCTTCCTAGTGAGTAGTTCCCATAATAACACACCAAAGCTCCATACATCCGACGCCTCAGAATATTTTTGGAACTTATACGCTTCTGGAGCCATCCATGCATATGTGCCAACCAGGCTCTGACTAACATATAGAAAAATACTTACCATATGAAATAAGCAAGAGGTTGAACAAAAAAAAAAGTAGAAAATAACACTTACCGCTTGTCACCTTCGTCCTTTATTTTCTTAGTGTTTCCAAAATCTGTCACTTTCATTGTTAAGCGATCTAACGCTCTGCATTTACAGTGTTGACAATATCCATCAGCCTACAATTTAATTCTACCACATTCAGTATCACTGCCGAGGGAAATATGGTATTTCAGAAAGATCACTGAATTCCACTTACTTGAATTCCATTATGCAAATGTATTGTCTGAGCAGCTGATGACGGTGTACACGCCGAAATAATGCACGTACAGACCCGTTCCTTTACTAACACTGAAACACGTTGCATAAGAGGTTATAAAGAATAAAGAAGCAACAAAACATAAGAAAACTGTTTTTGAATAAGCGCCAAACTCGTATCATAAACCTACCATGAGATGAAACATAGAAAATTTAAGAGTTCCTACACAGCAGAATAAAACCAAAAAGCTCTAAAAAGCTCTCGGCATTGATCAATTTCTGAGGGATGCGTCATGTATTCGACTTCATTAAGCATCGTTTGGAGGTGACTGAATGGATACCTGGCCTTACAATGAACCGCGGTGGCCTACCGATGTATCGCGCCAGTGTTGCTATCCTCAGAGAAGTCTGGTACCAATCTGCATACCCCGGAGGGATGGAAGGCTTGGTGTTCCAGGGATGCAAGGATCGGTCCCGTATGTGTATTGCAGGGCTCCTCCGACCACTGCACCACATGCGCCCTTATAAAAGCTCATAAGAAGCAAAAGAGTAACAGGACGTAAGTGAACTGTTCTTGAATAGAAACAGGTATAGAAGTTCCCAAACTGGCATTACAATCCCACCATGTGTTTAAACAGCCAGAAAACGAGCATTCCTACACAATCAAATATTTGGATAATTGAATGACCCGTCCTCACTGGTTGTGCGGGCTTTAGCATAATTTCCATTTTTTCGGAGCTTTACTGGTTTCGCCACTGTGGCTCCCTGGAATCCCGAGGTTAGCGAGACCAGTCTGCTTAGGTCGCCACCATCTCAGGCAGCCTCCGCTCTTATGAACCAGAGATAGATTTGCTACAATGCGACTAGTCTGATATCAGCACGGTGGTGAATCTTGGTATTGGTTTACTCTTAACTGTGCTTCTTGATGGAAACACCGGACTCCTTCTCAGCTTGGGAGACCCCGCTGGAGAGAAGAATCGCCCCTCTATATGTCGCATCCCGACATCTTGGACCAGCTTTCAGCCGCGATGAGGCGATAAATTACTAAATAAGAAAATACGACAGCTGAGTAAAAACCTACCATTGTCTGCTTTGAGATCTCTATGCATTAGCCCTTCTGCGGCGAGACACCTCATAGCTGATGCGATTTGCGCAGCCCAATCGACAAGTACTCTCACCGAAACAAAGGAATTCACAAGTTTCTGGCACAACTTCTTCAGAGAGCCACCTAAACCAACTATTCAGAGTATAAGCACGCAAAAGAGCCAGTTTTTAGAAAAATATACCACAGATTTCTCGTGAAAATGAACTTGTGAAGCCAAATTTACACGAACAAGTTGGTAATTTGTTCCATAATTTTGATAACGAAACAAGTTCTGGATTCCTGAGATAAGAAGGTAATGCAGAATTTAGCTATCACCTTCGCATAGTTCCAGAACCAAACCAATACGTGGATGCTCCAAACACACCCCGAGCAAATGAATAATGTTCGGATGTCGAAGTCGATTGATCACAACTGCCTCTCTTTTCAATGCTGTAAATTGGAACTACATAGATAAAATAATAACAAGAAGTTTAAACAACAATGATACCTTCAATATCGGCCGGTTTTCGTTCTCGAATTCTCTTAAAAGCCACTAGCTGAAAAGAATTAATTCAAGACTTAACACAAAATCATGCATACTCAAAAGGTATCCAACAACCGCTTTCGTTCACCCAAACACCGCGACGTGACTTCTATGGAATGCATGCTATGCAAAAGCAATGACCGCTTACAACTTCAAATCAACATATCTCAACACACAATGAATAGAATTATGCTTTAAGCTTAGGCTCCTACAACTTCAAATCAATACATATGAACACATAGTGGACAGGCTCAGGCTATAGGTTTTGGCTTTGTTTTAGCCTTAGGTTCCTACAATTTCAGATCAACACATCTCAGCTCATAGTGAATACACTTAGCCGTAGGCTTACGCTCCTACTACTTCAAACCAACCTATTTCAACTTCTAGTGGATCTAAGTGCAATAAAAACTGTTGGAATCCACAAATCAATTCCTAAAGTTTTCCTAACTTTCTCACGACGAAATTTTTGGTTTTCTGGAGCCTAAGAAAAGCATTTCTTCAATTTTTACTACTTAAGCGCGCATACTTCGAGCAAAAAAAATAAGTGAATAAGCGAGACTCGATCCAACACAGCTCAATGCTGTTCCACCCGGCATCGCCTATATTCGCAACTATCGCTCTTCCATTGAAAAATTTACAAATTTGACTTCGTTGCGAACTTTTTTCAAATTCTAGTTTTAAACATACTAAAAAATTTGAAGGGTGTTATGTAAAAAAAAAGTATGCAGTCAATGATATAGTAAAAGTTTTCTATAAAGCTATAGAGTTCCGAACTACTGCAATACTCCAGTTATTGAGAAACCAGCTTCGTCGCAAAAAGATTGAAAAACAGAAGATTCAAAAAACTCTTAAGTTACTACCTCTCCTTGAAAAACTACTTTGAACACCTCAGCCGAAGCACCTCTACCAATCAGCTCCTCTTTACCGGCGTGTGGTTCCGAAATCTCTTCAGCGGTGATTGGCTTTGCGTCAGAACCTCAAAATTATAAAGCAATGATAGTAAACTAATATTTCTACAATATAGTTAACCGACTCTTCATAAACCACGGTATAAATGACCAATGTACCTTTCATCATTGATAAACTAACACAAGATTGTTAGCAATATTCATTCCGCTGACGTTTCAACATCTTCACCTCCTTCACAGTCGATGATCCGAGTCGATGTCCTGAGACTCTGAGGAAAACTAAGACGACGAAACGTTAGCCAAATAAATATTAGTAACAGCTTCGTGTTAGTTTATCAATGAAGCAAGATACAAAAATACTTCTACACCCTAACCTTCCTAAAATTTTAAGAGGGAAAGCGTTGTATTCGGACGTAAGTTCACGACAGCAACAAAACAAGTTCATCTGCTCACCCAATAGCTTAACGTAATTTCCTGGAAACAAACCACGGCTACCATCTTCACATTCACCGAAAAACCACGACTCTTCTTCGCTAAAATAAGAAAAAGTTATCGGGTACAGCTAAGGATACCAGTTAGAATACAAAACTGCTCACGTTTTCCGTATTAATTTTACAGTAGTCCCAGCTTTGAGATTTAGTTCATCATTATTACGAGCTTTGTAATCGTAGAGAATTTCAAAAACCTGAAAAAAAAAGTACTGTGGCAAAACGCCATATTAGGTAAACAAGTTCTCTTCGATTGCAGTCAATCTACAGCTTCCTTCAATTTCAGGTTTTAACGGACCATTTAATTTAGTTATATTTTTGAATAAAGAAAGAAAGGATATAAAAGTGGAGAACAGAGCAACAAACGAGTTAAAAATAATACGTCAGCGTTATCGTACTTGACTAGGTCCTGGATCACGGGTGACTTCATCATTCTCCTGATAGCGGAATGTCACTGAACACAAACCTTAAGCCATTAAATATTACGGAATGTTAGGTCAATATGCTAAAAGCAAAATATTGTAAAATGCTAAAAATCTAATCAGCTAAATTTGTGAGACCTTCGTTGTCGGTAGCATCATGTTCGCTTCCTCGCTCAACAGAAGGTGAATCGCTACTCTTCAACACAAACCGTCTGCCTGATTCGTATTCAGAATCTGTTGACGGTGAAGCAGAGTGTTGAGGTGGTACTGAAATTTGACTTAACGAATACGCGAAAATAACAACTGCTCCACTCTTAAGGCAAATCTGCAATCTAAGAGATTTTAAGTATTTAAGTTCACGATTAGCCATCGTTCTCCCAACGGTTAACCCGTCATCGTTGTTAGGTGTTCCTTGGTGTCCGGCTGCGATGTACAGTAGGGAGATTTATACCTCAGTAGGGTCTCCCAAGCTGTGGATGAATCCGGTTTATACATCAGGAAGTCTAGCTAAGAGTAAACCACGACCAGGACCCACCACAGTTCTGGTATCAAAGTCGCATGGTGGCGAATCTCCCTTTAACCCACAAGTGCTGCGACTGTGTGTGGCGGTGAAGATCTGGGACAGACTTTGGCGAGGATGAATTCGGGACTCCAGAGAACCATAACGGCTTAACCAGCAAATCTCCGAAAAATAGAGATTATGCTAGGACCCGCATAACCAGTGAGGGCGGGCCATCCAAGTATCAAGTATCAAGTATGTGTTGACGCTCCGTTTTGACAAGAATGCTGCCATTTTCCCAAGTGTTGGTATATAAACCAAACAAGATCTAAGAAGAACAAAACTTAAAACGAAAAAAAAGTTAAGCACACTTCTCGGTAGATTAATGTAGGATTGCGATGTGTCGTCATTATGGACATTGTGCATCTCTTCCTCATCTGACCAAGACAGAACTTCGCAGCTTACGCTTCCCAGCTTCCGAAGACCAGGTCGCTCGCCGACCGATGGCCAGGCACGGGCTTCCTGTAAGCAATGCAGAATCTTCAATGAGATTGTTTGCATCGATGAAGAATACATTAAAATTCAAGCAATCGATGTAAATGCATCAGTTACAGACTTTAGAAGAATATGATACGACGCATACTGATCAGCTTTCCCCGTGTTAATCTTGGAAAAATGAGAGGAAGGCCATGTAAAGCTCTTAAAGTGATGCCTACTAGAACTATCGACTTTTTTCAGCAAATCATTACTGGTTATATGGTAACACCCTTCCAATGGTTTACCGTCTCATCGTGGCTGGGAGATGTCCCTGGATGTTAAACTGCAATGTACAACGATTCATCCCCAGCAGAGTCTCTCAACCTGAGGAGTTCGGCATTTCCACCACGAAGCACCGCTAACAGTAAACTAGTACCAGGATCCACCACTGCCTTGGTATCAAACTAGTCGCATGGTGGCAAATACCACCTGATCACAATGGTGGCGACCTGGGGCAAACGTTGGCCAGGCTGCGGGACTTCAATGAACCACAATGACTAAACCAGTAAAACTCCGAAAAATGGAGATTACGCTGGTACCTGCAAAATCAGTGAAGATGGATCATCCAGGTAACCAAGTAAGCATATTAAGGAATACAATCGTATCTTGTTAGAGGAAATACCACTTATCCAATCTCTCGGCCTGGCGATATAAGATTTCCGACGAAAGGAAAAGTGCGGGAAAAGATTTATAAAGTTTCAATAAATCAGAACCTCTCAATATTCTTGTTCAGCAATCATGAGATGTTTACTTTATACTTTATTCCGTTAAAGCTGACGTTTCGGCAGTATCACCTTCTTCAGAACCAAGAAGGGCATATTGATAGGCAATTTACTACGTTCAAACACTCCAATAACGCATACGGAAGGACGAAAACCTAAATCGCAGTCACTAATCAATAGCTTCTCGATACTCGAACACCACCTAATACCATTCGTCATCATTTACTTCGTAACCGCCTATTCGACCGTCTATGTGAAACACAGAACTGTGTAATTTGTCCTCATGGCAGGATCGGTGAGTGCATGAATTCAGGTACGATACACCTGATCTTTTGTAGTATTTGCACAGATGAATAGTGATGCCTACTAGAATTATCGACTTTTTTGGCGAAACTGACAGATCTTTATGTATCTGCATAAAAGAACACCTAGACAAACTTCTACAGACTTCTTGGATAAATTCCAAAAACCTTACAATGAACATCAAGGAGGAACGAATCGAGATCACACACGATGTCGCCCCGTACCCTCGCATCGACTTTTGATGTATGGTGCTGCATTCATCGACTATGTGTGCGGCTCTGATCAGCTGTTCCTCTTCAGTGAAAGCCACGTAATGAATGGTGGGTTTTGTCGAGAAGCTGCTGATCGTATGATTGCGATTTAGATTTTCTTCTTTCTGTGTGTGTGTGTGTGTGTGTGTGTGTGTGTGTGTGTGTGTGTGTGTTACTGAAGCGTTTGACGCATTAAACTGCGTACCAATATACCCTTCTAGGCTCTGAAGAAGGAGAAATCCGCCGAGATGTCAGCTTTAAAGGAATAAAGAATAAAGTAATATCTCGTGTTTGCTCAACGAGAATATCGAGAACTATTTGATCAACGCTGAGGTTAATAGAAAGTTGATCGTGGGAATCAGAACTTCACTTTAGTACGATATAAGAGGCTCTAGCTTGCTTGTAAGAATATGTGAACTTCAAGTGTTTTATTCCAATGACGTAAACTATGAGCTAATAAGCTTTGCGAAACATTTACAACTGCATGCATTGATTTCAACACACACATGACCAGAACAGTTGCGTCCTTTAACTTTAGAAAAATAGATGTTGGCTCCAATGAATTACACTCACTCAAAAATGAATGAGAAAGTCAAAAAAAGATGAAAACCCGTAGACTGAAAGAAATTCCACCTTTATGGAATTGATAAAATCTTTTTTCTTTTCAAAAATATTAAAGAATCGTACTTAATACAGTGAACAGATTAAAAGATATCTACGGATCACAGTGATTATTGCAATTGCCACCCTCTCGGAGAAAATTGTGAGAAATCTAATACCTAATTTTATGGTGCGAGCAGTGGTCGGAGGCGCTCTCCAATAATACATATGGGATCGAACCTTGCACCCCAGACCCACAAAGCTTTCCAGTCCTCCGGTGTGGGCAAACTGGTACCGGACTTGTCTTGGAGGACATCTTCGCTGGCTCAACACATCGGTAGGTAACCGCGAGCCGTTGTAAAGGCCAGATAAGGATTCAGTCATCTCCAACGATGCTTAATGAAGTCGAATGCATGGCGTATTCCTCAGAGATAGATCGGCGCCGAGAGCTTCATCCTTCAACATCTAATTTTAATTTAAATAAATTATAGTCAATAACAATTTAATAACCTAATTTTCCTCGAAAGAATTTATAAATTTTGCTTCAGAAGACTATAATTTTAGACCGAGAAACAAAATCCTCCCCAGATTTTCCTCAAGCGTGCTACTTACAAAGAAAGTGTCGGAACCTGTGGAAAAAGAAAGCCAGCGGTATTAAAGTTTGAACGCGAAATTCCAGCACGTGTACGCATTGAAATCAAATCGCACCATTGTGGTTTTGATCACTAAGAACAATTTTAAATATTTCAGGAATTACAAAGGAAGCAGTTACAAAACATACAAACCTAGACGTAATGGGGAATTATCAGGTCTCTGTAAAGAATGAATTTGACCATTTGAATGATTGTTCTCACAAATACGGTACTGGTACAACAGTTACACGTTAATTTGTAACATTAACAAAGGCACAGCCGACTTTCAATGGCGGTTCAACAGTCCCGCTAACTATTAACAAAACTGGGAGACCGGAGAGCACAGCAGTAGTGATGCCGATCATCACGACCACGGTGCTGGTTCGACCCCGCACACCAGGCTCACCAAGCTCCTCATCCCTCCGACGCCGAGAATTTAGTACCGGACTTGCCCAAGAGTAAAGTCACTCTCTGCGATCCAACTGGGAACGCTTCAGCGCGGCTACCCCAGAACTCTAGAAAGAATCGAATGGACCAGCATTCAACGACATTCAAGATGAAAAATCCTCAAGCAGAAGCCGAAGCCACACGTAAAGCTGGAAGGCCTTCGTTGATGATGGATGCGAGGAAACGAATCAAATGTAAGAGGTGCTGGGATTCGTACAGAAAACGTGAAGACGAGTCGCATAGGAAGAATTTTAAAAAAACTAACAAGACCGCAGAGTCGAAATTTGCGGCAAAAGTCAAAAGCCGACACACCTCAGATACGGCCACGAAAGGCAACAACACCGGAAGCGTTTGTAAACTTTTATCAATACATGAAATTTATGGCTATAAAAGTTTTTTATTGACGCTCGCACTGCAGGCAACCCCGCAAAGGATCGAGCGGCTGATAAGGAACTAGAACAACACATTCTAAACCGCACTATGGAAGCAATGGAGACCAATCGTAGTGAGAAGGAAACATCCTGGAAAAAGTCCCGCAAATCGCTGATGTTCCGTGGAAAAGGCGAACCACTCAGAGTTGATCAGTTTCTGAGGAATGTACCATCTACTCGATTCTATCAAGTATGAATGCATATCTGGCCAATACAATGACTGGTTTCAACTTATTATTTACTGCCTACTCTTCTTAATGGCAGGGTATGTTGCGAAATATAACTTCAATGATACTGAGATCTTTGCAAAACTCCAGACTACAGGTGTCCGCGGTGGGAAACGAACCCGCTATTGTCCTTTCCGGAGCTAACGCGTTCACCACCACACCAGGTGGGTCGTTCGTTTCGCCTGTCACTCAGCTAGCTCGATCGATCAGTGCCATCAGCAATCAAAGCAATCACAATGACTGGTGGTGGCCTACGATATACCAAGTCAATGCTGTTATTCTTGTAGACCAGTCTGATAACAATATGCGGACCCTGGAGCTATGGTAAACTTCGTGACCCCAGGACTAGGGATCCAAACAGCGACCATGGGCCCTATAGGGCACTTCCAACTACAGCGCTACTTGTGCCATATGACGTTATATTCTTCGGGATTATTCAATATTTGACGTTTCAAACAAATTCAGACATTAAGAGCTATGTAAATATAGAACGAATATATTTCTGAGAACTGGTATTTGAGAACTGGACGCGTGTAAAAAGTTTGGTAACGACGCTCCATCTCATTTCACTCATATTACTCAATGTCGATAGACTCACACTGATCAGCAACAACGAAAGACATTAACCTTTCCCGGTAACCATAAGTTTACTAGTGATATGGTCTTTGTACTCTGTATACACGAAGAACACTACGGAATAACATCACTAGGATGCTGATACCTGAGCAAAACTCGGAATCTCAGTCGGGCTTCGAACTCTCAACTATTTACTGGAGCCTCGCGTCCTATCCACCACACAACCCGAGGCTTTTTTCCTTTCCTCAAGTCAGTTTTTTTTTACTCTAACGGTGCTATCAGAAATCACGCGTCAACGGAAACGATCCTGAGAGTACAAATCGACAGTGCATCCAATTAAGCTGAAGCATCAGTCGAAATCACAATACATGACCTTTTATTTGATGCCTATTCTCCCAACGGTTTACCGCCTCATCGTGGCTGAAAGGCGTTCCTGGGTGTCGGGGTGTGATGTACAGCGGGAGAATTCATCCCCCCAGCAGGGTCTCCCAAGCTGAGAAAGGATCCGGCGTTTCCATCAAAAAGTCTAGCTAAGAGTAAACCGATACCAGGATCTATCTACCACCGCTCTGGTATCAAAATAGTTGCATGGTGGCAAATCTCCCTGTGATACACAAGGGCTCAGACTGCTAGCGGTAGTGACGACCTGGGGTAGAGTTTGGCCAGCCTGACCTCGAAACTCCAGGTAACCACAATGGCTAAGCCAGCAACAGCCCGAGAAAAATGGAAAATATGCTGGAGGACGCGCAACCAGTGAAGACGAGTGATCCAGGTATTTAGTGCCTACCACGTTTTCATGACAGGGTATAAAGCGAAATTCGATTAAAAAAACATATTTGGGTTAAAAGAAAACTAAAAAAGCAACAAAGAATTAAAGAGAGAGTCCTACGGACTAAACTTCACATAACATCTACTAGAAAGACGATCGCAGTGCGTATCGATAAAGTTAATATCTAAGAATACACACTTAATGCCTCTGAACCTAAGCGAATTAATTTGGGTCTTGGCAGATTCTGTGTCGCCGATCTTCGAGACTTTAAAAGCATCCCTAAGCATTAAGAAGCTTAAATGCCTGGAAGGATTGAGCTAAGAACGAACTGCCGTCGACCTCTCGGCGTCGAGCACGACACGACACTTTTGCCCTGTGACTGGAATGGAGCGCGACATGCGCGCACGTACGGCGCGAGTTCGCCGTAGCCGCCCGTCGGCCATCGATCGGAGCGTCGGCGTGGTCAGGCACTCTCCACACTATGCGCACTGTTTTTGTCAACGCATTCTGCACTCTGCGTACGCCGCTTCCTATACCCAAACAACGACGTCTTCGTGTAGGGTTTCGTAGCTCGTTAAGCCAACACGAGGTTGATAAAAGGATAAAGGATGAAGCTCTCGGCGCTGATCAGTCCCTGAGGGATGCGCCATACATTCGGCATCATTCAGCATCGTTTGTAGATGATTGAATGCATATCTGGCCTTTACAATGACTCGCGGTGGCCTACCAATGTATCGAGCCAGTGCTGCTATCCTCCCAGACAAGTCTGATACCACTTTGCCGACCTGGGCGGATGGAAGGCTTGGTGGGTCTCCGCTGCAGGGATCGGTACCATGTGGGCCACTGTGCTACACGCGCCATAAGATTAATAAAGGTGCTTATTCGGCTAACGTTTGAACGTCTTCACGTTCCTCGGAGCTGATGATTCAAGTCGATGATCCACAGATGGTCGTCCACGCGATGTAGTTGTTCGTTGTTGCACCGAGTCGAATCCAGTGACGTGAAACAGCGCTCGAATGAAGCATCTCCTTCGACAACGCTCTTTTTGTACAGGACAGATGTTAATATACAGACATCCAACATGATCTGCTCTTCTTGACGTCAATGCGTACTGCAGAACTACCGAATATTCATGTCGAGGTCAGACAAACGTCGGTTTTAAGAGATGTCTTCGTTCACATTCGAGGGCGTTTTCTGTTTCAAGACAGCTGCATAGGTGATGTTTCTAGTAACGGTAGAAGCGGAGTGACTTTGAACATTGCGCTCTCAACTATTGGTTAAGGATAAAGCGAAAAGCTTTCGGTGTTGATCAATCTCTAAACGATGTCCCATACATTCAACTGTACTAAGCATGGTCAGAGGTGATTGAGTGTAGATCTGGTTTATGGACTTATTTGCCGACCCCGGAGGTGTGGAAGGCTTGGTTATCCCGCTGCGCGAAATCACGGGTTTGTGCTGGAAAACTTGTGAACCACTAGCAAGTGAATGATACCACTAACTCGGCTAATTATCTTAACAGTAATACCTTGGCATCGTCTGCATGCGAACAGGAGATATTCGTACAGAAGATGTTCAAGTTTTACATAAAACGATTCCACACCGACAGAATATTCAGCGTCCCAATAGTTGGCTCCTAGCGATTTCCTTTCGCGCTAAGTAAAACAGCGGTGAAAAAGGTAGTAATGATGAGGATTTGATTCTCATATGATATTTGTTTCAAAGCCACTCCAAACCTATCAAAGAAATACTGGTATCTAAGCTGTACAGAGTCGAGATTGTCAGTAGGAGTCCCTATGGAAATGACGATGTGCATCTTATGACTAAGATTTTGACGTTGCTTGAGAGCCAAATGAGCAGTTTTGATGATGACATAAAATTACGATAACCCTGAGGCCCAAGATAGTTTCATAGACAAACGGCCGCTCTCTTGACAAAACTTGTACTCGGTTCGCCACAGTGAGTTATCTGAATGCACTCTCAGATCCTGCGTCCTGCTGGCACTACAGTCGGGTTGGAACGAAGTCACCGTGGAGCAAACACTAAGAGTTATCCACACACATAATGCATCGGATAGGGCAGCCGTAGTGATCCGGTACACTAGGATGATGGCCCAACCTACTCGAGCGCCGGTTTGACGCCGAACCAGGCCAAGGAATCCTCTCATCCTCCGAGATCGGCAAAGTGGGACCAGAATAGTCTGGAACAAACTAGCTCTTTCCCATCCAACCTGGGACGGCTCAGCACGGTTATTTCAGGATTCTACAGAGCCTCGGCTTAGCCAAGATTCAACGACATTCGTAACGACAACGAATAAATCCTCAAGCAGCAGCTGAAGTCACACGCAAAAAATATTCGAAGACCTTCGTAGATGAATGTGAAGAAACGAATCGAATGCGAGAAGTACTGTGAACCATAGAGTAAATGTGAGGACGGATCATGTTATAAACAGAAAGGAAAATTACAATCTATTACTTCATACTGTTCACCTGACCCGAGGCAAGTAATCTGATGATAATCTGAAGTGATGTACTGATTACTCACGAGGAATGGAAGTGAAAATCGATATAATACAGTATTATTTCGCTGTGTATTAGCCATTCTAATACTGATGGCTACAGGATGGATTGCCGACATGAAAGATCATTATCAGTCGACAATCACTCAGCAGCCGTCCTCCATGAAAGAACAGCGCCGAGTGAAATTATATCATTCCAGCGGTGGTGCACCGAAGAATATTCGACTCGATGCAACCACCAAGACCCATATCGAAAGAATGAAATGCTGTGAACAGCCGACTCCGACAAATAGACTCTGCAGAAGATGAAGACTTCAAAACGTTAGTCCAGTAAAAGTTTGATGTGAATCTAGTGCAAGCTCAAAAATCTGAAGTAAATCCCAAGAGCGATTATTTGCTAACCTCGGCATTTATTAATAATTAGTTGTTTTCTTGATAACCACACACGAGGTTGCTACTATACTCTTTATTTACAAAAGGTTACGGAGGTTTTTGGCGGACTAAATCGCAATCACCTTACCTTTCCAGGTTCTGAGGAAGGCGAAATCCGCCAAAACGTCAGCTTTCGTGAATAAAGAATGTAACAACAACCTCGTATGTGCTCCTCAAAAAAACAGCGGATCTCAAGTGAGTAATGATTATTCACGCTTAGGTTAAATTAGACTCAGTGTAGTAAAGTAAAATTATAGTCCGATTCTTTTTATATTAACGCTGGCTATATTTACTTGAAACCTAAATGGCCCGTCCTCACTGGTTGAGTGGCCCCCAGCATAATCTCCATTTTTAGGAGATTTGCTGGTTAAGCCATTGTGGTTCCCTGGAGTTCCGAGGTCAGCCTGGCCAAAGTCTGCCCTAGGTCTTCACCACCACAGGTAGTCGCAGCTTTTGTGGATCAGAGGGAGATTTGCTACCAAACGACTAGTTTGACACCTGGATGCTGGTGGATCCTGGTATTGGTTTTCTCTTAGCTAGGCTTCCTGATGGAAATGCTGGACTCCTTCTCAGCTTAGGAGACCCTACCAGGGGATGAATCCCCCACTGTACATCGCAGTCCGACACCAAGGAACACCTCCCAACCACGAAGAGGCGGTAGACGGTCGGGAGGAATGCTGACTATATTATATGGTTTTTTCAACTGTTCAGTATTTTGTTGAGCTTTCAAACAATTGGAGAGAAAAATGCGATGATTAGCACATATGTTACATACGAGGACAAACATTTGCAAGATTTAAGTATGGCTTCAGTAACATTTCAGGAACGATCGGAAACAAAGTAATGAGGCAAAAAGCCTCTAAATAGTCCTTTAAGATGTCAATGAACGTTCCCGTACAGAGACTGACTATAAACCTTCACTCCTGTACTACTACATTACCGTATCATTGGCTAAAACAATGAATAAAGTTAATGGAAAACGTTATCTCTAATAGGTTCCATGAAGATTAAAAAAAAGCTAATGCGGTGATTCAGATTTGACACAAATGACGTTTGTAGGCACAAATTCAAGTTAAACACCAATAGCAGAAACCAAATGGCTCGAATTTAATTGTGCAAGAAATTCAACCCACGTCATCGATTATGTCACTTCCATTTAAACGAATGTATGGCAGGTCCTTAGTTTTCATTCTGAAAAAGGAAAACTGAGGTAGATAGAATTATAAATAGTACAAGCATTCGGTCACAATCAGTATATTAGAATACGGCGTAAGACGGAAAAAGTTATCAACTAGTTTTCACCATATAATCGCGTTGACACATAGGGAACGGCATCAGTACTCTTTCCCTCATAGATGGGTCGATGTAATGACCGGCGTGAGTTGATATCCACTCATTTTCTTCGCGGCCGTTTATTTTGCCATATAAGGGTGGGAACGCTTCAGTTGATATCGCGATTATAACTTCTATTTCAAATATTCAGAAAAAAACTCATGAACCAAAAACTAAGAGCATTTACGTAAATGAAACATTTTTAGTGTTTTGCAACAAGTAGACGAGGTTAGTCCTACTAGTAAAGTTGTAACACTAGACAAGTCTCATTGTCTGGATCTGCAATACTTTACACTACCATCGGAAACCTGATAAACGTCTAAGTTCAGACGTTAGCCGACAGTAGAATGGATTCTCAGCGAAACGAGATTTCTAGAGCTCAGATTATTTCGTGCATTAACTGCAAAATCTTAGAGTTCTGAACAGGCAAAAGGTACACTATCTCATTTAGATTTATTTTAATCCCAATATTCCACCACAACTATGGAATGCAGTTTGACTAGTTGGAATTATCTACGCATAAGCCATGACAAAAAGTTGCCGGCGGTTTTGATAACATTTGTTTGCTCTTTGCACAATAATGTTTGCAGATGATTTCAGTGTAGAACAGTTGTGCCTTCAAAATTTGTGATCTTTCGTTCTCTTCTTCCGCTACCACGTTATTCTTCGTAGTCAGAAATGTGTCCTTGAAGAACAACGAATTCCACTCAGTCGAAGAGCAGCAATCACAAACAACATAGAGAAAACGCAGAGTGGAACGATGACTTAGACAGGAGGATCAGAGCTGAAAAGAGCTAGCAAAGCCAAAACAGATGGGAACGACTTAAATTTCAAACATGCAGAAGCAAGAAAAAGGAATGATACGAAGATCTGGAGAAATGGAAAATTGCAAAGAACGTCGAGCTAAACAGATAGAGACATTCGTTCCTAACAGTTGGTAAATCATAAATAAGCTCAACTATAAGTATATGAGATTGCTTTTTCTACGAGTCAAACCTACAGTGGTATTGATGTCATCGCTTTGCCTTTCTCTAACCTACCATTATTTCACTAAAATCTAAACACTTCAGCAGCAAGGTTCAGATATTAGAAGTTCATCTCATTGTTTTCTTATAAATCCCCATTCTTAGAAGAGAATAGGCCTCGTCCCGTGTCTTTCCTAGAGGCTGTACTGAAATGTTATACGAGAATAGTTAAGAGATGTGAGAGAAAAAAGACGTGCAATAAAATTTATCAGAGCCACATTATTGACAGTATCATTGACAAGTTATAGTTTTTACTAACCGAGAAAAAGGTTGCTGCTCATAAAACAATCTCTAAAATCGAGAGAAACCATATGTGGCGATAAATCCATGTAGCGTAGTGTTTGAAGGTTTGCTGTCACATAAACAAGGTCTTTGGTTCAACTTCGCGCCTCGTGCCAAACAAAGCCCTCCACCGCATTCTTTAGCGGTCGTCAAATTAACAGCAAGACTTACTTGGGAGGTCAAATACACTGGCGTGATGTACTGATAGGCTCCTGGAAGTTACTGTATTGTCCAAATATGCATTCATTCACCTAAAGATGTTCAACGGGATTGAATTCTTGGAGGATCACTAAGGGAATGACGGATGTAGAACACTCTGCCCTTTCTCCTAAGAACAAAAAAATCCTACCTATATACCTTGGTAAAAACTTATTTATTGGAACACTTTTACGGAATTATCTACAGACCATTCTCTTGTCAACTCTTGCAAACCACGTGCAAACCACGTGATCAGCAATGAACTACTAAAATACACTTCAAAATTAGTTAAAAGAGAAGATGTCTTAGAGGTTACTGTAAAAAAAAGCATGAAATAACAGACTGTAGTATAAGAAGTGGTGTAGTTACGGAATCTAAACACATTACAAGCGATGATGCGTGTTAAAATCGAGGACAATCGTCGAATGATCGTATTGAAAGGTGATAGAGCGAAACCGACAAACTCGTTTTCTATCAAATGTGAACAACTACGAAAGGTATTTTGATTGAAATTATTGGAGTTCAACATCCAGCCGTGTTCTGAACACAATCGTCACGTTGACGAGATATGATGAACATGAAAAGAATACCTATTGATTTCATTGAAAACAACCCATTTACCTATCACATCGTCTAAATATCTTCGAATCAGAACGTTTCTTCGAACTAGCCGAAATTATGTGTGACTTTACTTTCTGTTATAAAAATTGGCTTTTAACCAGCCATTCGATTTGGTTGCTAATTTTAAATGCATGGCATCTCGTAGCGATCCATGCAAAAGCCATCGCTGACGTTCAGTGCCGATATGTCTTAATCAATACGCATGTTGTGCACAGAACGCAATCAAGTTGTCATGAAAACGTTAACGTTCCACGTCATGAACAACATGAAAAAATGTTGACGATGGAATTCAAACTTTTTTTACTTCATGATAAATTACATTCAACTATAGACCAGCTAAAAGTTAAGTCTAAAAAAAAACAAGCAAATTTTCATTTCGTTCTCGGACCTCGCAAAAATGAGAATCAGGTCTTAGTATCTACCTTTACTATGAGAAGGTATCCTATCAAGATGATGCCTTGATTGCTATCGTGAACTAGGTTTTCAGTGACGTGAAACAACTCTATCTTTCTTGGAAGAAACCGAATGCATTCCACTAAACGTAATCTGTCCCATTGACACTCCCCCACAACTTATAATGTCAAACAAAACCAAATTCGAGAATAATTAGGCTGGAATTTTAAATGGAGTTGAGTCCCAATAACCATAAAATCAAACTCTAAGATTTCACAGATCAATGGTTATCGTTACGACGCTAAAAAGGATAAAGCTCTCGGCGTTGATCAATACTTGAGGGATGTGCCATGCATTCGACTTCATTAAGCATCATTTCGAGGTGATTGAATGCATATGTGGTCTCTACAATGACCCGAAATGGCCTACCTATGTATCGAGTCAGTGCTGCTATCCTCCCAGAAAAGTCTGGTACTAATTTGCGGCACCGGAGAGATGGACGGCTTGGTGGGCCAGGGGCGTGGGGATCGATTCCACGTGTGTGTGTTGCAAAGCACCTCCGACCGCTGCGCCAAACGAGCCCTTCGACGACTTTACAAACGGATTATTAAGGATTACGGTAATGGATCCGTCCTCGTTAAGTGACACAGCAGCTCAGTTTCGTGAAAATCCTCTTTCCTTCTTCTTGTTAAAATCTCAATATTTGGTGATCATGTTAACACCAGGCTTACAATTCTCAACCAAAGTTTCATCCAGAAAAAGCCTGGTTCCTGGCTATTTAGTTTTGCCTCAGAAACTATGGCTTTGTGCAGAATTGTTCAGACCTTTGTTAGGGGTATGGTGACCCCTATCTACCATTTTTAAAGGTATCTCTCTTCCAAAAGCTAGAATCGACCGAAACTTTGCAGGCCTTAACAGGTCTGATAAGAAATCGGGCCTCGAAAAAAACTTATTTGCTCGCCAATATTTGCACTTCACAAGAGAACTTGACAATCAATTAGAAGGACACCAAGAAAATGAAAAAGACAGAAAAGTGGTACTGATTACGGTAAAGGAGGAAGTAATACATAGCGTAATAAATAGTGAAGGTACAAAAATGACGACATGATATCTTCACGTGATCGATAGATATTCGATAAGACCTTTCAGTGCTTTCTGTCGAATGACAGAAGCGTACAAACATTCGCCTAGAAGAAAATTATATTAATTGTTTTGGGTATTCAGTTACCTTAAACAGTTCTTTGCAAATGTTAAATGTTGACGCTTTTAGAAAATCTGTCTCACTTGATCAGTTTAAGGAATTCTTTATGTTAGGAAATAAATGATGCAGAAACATAGGGTCGCGCTAGGGATCTGGTCGTCGAGTTTTCGGAATTTTGAAAAGCTTAAGCTGCATAGGTGGTTAGCATGTAGCTTGACCGTTAGGTTGAGACATTTGGAAGGTCTGCGATAATATATCGAGCTGACTAATCGTAAGTTTTTACTCAGCTCTTTCCCATCATAGTTTTCTACAACGAAGGGATTAGTTCCACTTGTGATGGGAACCATGATAATCAGACCGTGAAGTCGACAGTACAACACAGTTCGCGGAAAAAGTCGACGAATGCATGGCGCTATGATATTCGTCACAGCTGAATTAATAACAAGTCAGTAGATTACTCAGTGAAAAGTCCTTTCTGACTGTATTTGGATCACTGTAGTTGGTCACGTCTTTAAAGTTGTTTATAACGATATTGAAATGAGCTACTGAAGTGGAGTGGAGGTGGGCCAGAGAAACATTAAATTAAGTCCAAAGGACCAATAAGGGCTATCGAAATATTACCAGTGTTTTTCAGTCAACAAGAATCTCCTCCTTGGTTTTAGATGTCGTCGACAAAAAGGGATTGAACTCCCGGCGTTGATAAATCCTTGAGGGATAGACCATGCATTCAATTTCACTAAGCATCGTTAGAGGTGAATCAGTGCATATCTGGTCCCCACAATTACTCGCGGCGGCCTACCGGCGTTTCCACCCAATGCTGCCATCCTCCCAGACAAGTCTGGTATCAAGTTGCTGATCCCGGAGAAATGGAAGGCTTTGTGAACCTGGGTCGCGGAGATCGATCTCATGTGTGTTGTAGGGCTGCTCTGACCACCGTGCTACACGCACCCTAATGTCGTCGAAAGGCTTCGCAAAAAGGCAGCTTGGTTGATACAGCTCATGAGTAACAGAGAAGACCTACAGCTTCCTATCAAGTTTATTCCACTCGTAAAGCGTCCGTTTTGCGACACATAGCTACAGTAGATCAATAGCCCGTAGTGGCAGTTCTACCAGGTTTACTTTTCCATTATCCTGACAATGTTATTTTGCTGTTTTCGGCAGGATTCAAAATGTTGTTACCAATGACCAGGTCTTCATATCACGAAGCAATCATCATAACCTTTATTTCTGACGCGAATTTGATCTTGAGTAATGTTTCGGTGCCTTGCTCTTGTCTAACGTCGGACAACATTGTCGGCTTCTGGTAGAAAATTCAACGTTAGTTTCATTTCATAAGAAACTGATTCTGTTAGCTCCTCAAACGAGACCCAAGATTAGCTCGCAAATGACAACCTTTTCAATCACAGCTGTTTTTTACAGCATTTTTCTCTGTTTTCAAACTCGGCTGATGGTTTCAAAACGGTTACCTTACTTAGGCCTTATTTCTTTTGCAAGCTGTCAGCATTTCTGTAATTCTTATTTCGGTTAACGTCTTCGAATTGTCACAGCTGATGGTGATTTTCGTCTTCAAGTTCCTTATTCTCATAATGAAATTTCGGAAACAAATCATCAACGATTCCCTGGCCAAACGCAAAGCTGGTATTCCAAGAAGTCTCTATGTCTTTGCGTTTAATTTTAAATTAACGTCGGAATTATGTGGATATTCGGATGTTTAGATGGCCCATCTTCACTGGTTGTGCGGACCCCAGAATAATTTCCATTTTTTCAGTGTATTCCTGGCTTAGCCACTACAGTACTCTGGAGTGCAGAGGTCACTATGGCCAAAGTCTGCCCTAGGTCGCCACCACCACAAGTAGTCGCTGTCATTGTGTAACAGAGGAAGATTTGCCACTAGGCGTTTGATAGCATGACGGTGGTGAATCCTGGCATTGGTTTACTCTTGATTGGGTTTCCTGGTGGAAACGCCAGACTCGTTCTCAGTTTGAGAGGTTCTGGTGTGGTGACGAATCCCCCGCTGTACATAGCAACCCGACACCCGGAACACCTTCCAGCGAGGCGGTAAACCGTTGGAAGGAACCTCACAGTTATGACCAAAAAATCACTAACACGTATAGTACAAGGCTAATGACAGAGATGAGCATGATTCAGGCAGTAATAAAGAGAAAAGGGGAAAATTAGGCATGGAAATGAGACTGGGATACGGTGAGTGTGGATTGCCACCATGTAGACAAAAACAGCATCGTGAAATCTATCATTTCGCTTAAACGTGTTTGGAGTGGTGGACTTCCAGGGTTTTCGGGATTTAAAGTATGAAAGTCATCGATGATTTGAACAGATGCACATGGCTGAAATGTAGTGTCAAATCGATAGATTAAATCAATACCTTGCTGTGGCACGAACAAAAAGAAATTTCTTTTCGTTCACGTTCATGGCAGTAGTTGGAACGGAACTACAAAGAAGGCAGTCGGAATTCATGCAATTACGACTCTGTTTCCATGAAAAACAAAGGATTTCAGTGCATTACTTTATAACATTTCCCATTAAACGGTTTCGCTAGCGATGACGAGCTTAGATAGTCTCCAATCCTGTTTGTTACATTCCACTCCAAGTGGTGATCTCGAGTTCTTCAGGCGTTTTCTTGGGATTAAAATTAATATTAAGCCGGGAAGATACTGTACGTTTTAGAATTTCTATATATTAACTACATAACGAAGGGCGTGTGTGGCCCGGTGGTCGGAGGCGCCCTGCAAAACACACGTGAAGTCGATCCTCCGCTCCCATGGACCACCAAGCCTTCCATCCCTTCGGGGTCGGCAAATTGGTACCAGAGTTGTTTGAGGAGGATAGCAGCACCGGCTCGATAGATCGGTAGGCCACCGCGAGTCATTGTAAAGGCCAGATATGCATTCATTCACCTCCAAACGATGCTTAATGAAGTAGAATGCATGGCGCATCCCTCAGGGATTGATCAATGCCGAGAGCTTCAGCCTTTTTCTATTTAACTACATAATGATCTACATTAATCGAATAGTAACAGTTTGACGCTATGACGTGCACGACAAAAGCCGTCAATCTCTACATCTGTCCACGTTCATTCGACAGCAAATATTTGATTCGGGTTGCTAGTTTTTACAAGTAATCAATAATTCTAACCAAACGGTTTACCGTCTCATTGTGGCTGAGAGGTGTTCCTGGGTGTTGGGTTGAGATGTACAGTGATGTTCATCCTGTCATTGTCTCATAGGCTGAGAAAGAGTTCGGTGTTTTCACCAGAATACCCAGTTAAGAGCAAACCACTACCAGAATCCACCACCGTTCTCGTATCAAACTAGTCGCATGATGGCAAATCTCCCACTGATCCACGAGGGCGGCAACTGTGTGTGGTTGTAACAACTTGTGGCAGACTTTGGCCTGGTTGATCTCTGGACTCCGAGGAAACCATAATGGCTAAGCCAGCAAAACTTTGAAACGATGGAAATGATGCTGGAGCTCGCACAACCAGTGAGGACTGGCCATCCAAGTTTCCAAGTAAGTATCCAAGTAACCAACAATTCTGAGAAACGTTCTAATTTGCAGAGTAGCCTCAGGTTTTTTCCATCGTTCACGATTCTATGGGAAAATCGAGATTTATTCTAACTTTGTAAAACATACAGCTTTAGTGCATTTCAGTGCCACTAAGTTCGTATTCTTAATAGACTTCGGTCTCGGAGAATCTACTGTTCGAGTACTACACGGAAATGGTCCATTTGGTTAATCCAGTTTTTGACGACAAGCAACGATGTCTTACAAATTTCTATATCGGAGTTAAGTTGTACCGACATCAGCAATTTAAATGTTCAGAATAGTATCGAGAGTGCGTAAATTCCCATCAACATCTTTCTAGTTCTATATAACCGTCGTAAACTGTAAGCAAAAAGGGAAAAAGGGAAAGGGCTCGAAATTTAAAAACATTCGAAGTGAAAAGAAGAAGAATGAACTGAGGAAAATGTCTGTATGTCCATACTCGCCACTCAATTTGCTCCGTGTAGAGCCTTTTCAAATATGATTGTTTACATAATAACAGTAAATATGGTAAGTAGGAGGTAAACACTAATTAGCAACGTATTCCATTCGACTATGATTTGGTCACATGAACTCAACGTCGTGTTGTGACTTCAGGCAACGTGTCAAAATTACTTTGGGAGCACAACAACTATAAAAGCTGAAAATTCTGTTGAACACTGGATAGCACTGCAACTAAAAAAGCGGTAAAAAGATTCACTAAAGTAGGAATAAAGTAGTGATGTCGATCATCAGGAACATGAGGCTGGTTTGATCCTGCTCCGGACTCACCAAGTTTCTCTTTCCCCCGGAGTTGAGAAGTCGGTACTGCACTTGTCAGGGGAAAATCACTCTCTGCAGCCCAATTGGGAACGCTCTAAAACGGCTTCACTCTCTGCAATACAACTGGGGAATGTTCTTGCCCCACTATCTCAGGACTCCAATGAGAATTGACTCCACCAGTTTTCTACGATATTCACGATAAAATAAAAATCCTCAAGCAGCAACCGAAGTCACACGTAAAAGTTTGAAGACCTTTGTGGATGATGGATACGAGGAAACGAATCGAATGTGAGAAGTGCTGTAACCCACGCAAAAGATGTGAAAAATGAGTCGAATAAGAAAAGGGGACTGAAGTGGCATTTCTAAACTTCTAGAGCTCATAAAAAGAAAACCAGTTAAAAAATTTCATATACCACACACGTTGAAATAAAACTATAGTGCTTTAGTACACGATTACACTAGAACTAAATCGTCGTCAGAGATTCTCCTTAATGCCTCCTTTTTCTTGGCCACAGTTTTCACTAATGTTGTTATTACACTGGATTACTACAGCTGGAGAACTGAAACACCGGCTAAGTGGAAGGTTATCACACCCACAAAGTTACGAAGTAGCACAAGAAATAATAAGAATAAATCCCGCGCGAAAAATGTGATTTTACTCGTCCGCCAAGTTGGTTCTGATTTGATTTTCGGCAGGAAGTAGCGACGGCTTTACAATGTCGACGTTCACAAAGGTTTTTTTTATGATTGACGCGATCGCAGATGATCCATACTGTTCTTATTAATTGTGTCGTTTCTATTTTTAACACTCACGCTAGAACGGTTCCCCTACAGAATTCATTTCTTAGGAGACACAGTGGCCCGTATCGCTTCTACAGAGGTCATTTTGTTTTCGGTGGTGTGTTTTGACACACAGAACTGTTTTCCTAAACTTATTACAATCAACTGGATGCTTATTCAACGTAGATGTTGTGGCGAACGTCGGGTGGCGAAAACTCTATTATGCAGATAAACTAACTGGTAATTCCCAAGTCCGACTTTCTATTAACCTCGGCATTGATTGAATATATCTTTCTACTTCTGTTCAGCAAACACGAGGTGCTATTTTATTTCTTTATTTACGCACAAGCTGACGTTTCGGCTGATTTCGCCATCCTCAGAGCCTGGAAGGGTCAACTTGACAGCAACCTATTCGGCCAAACACCTCCATAACCAAACAGGGAAAACGCTAAACCAAGATTTCAATCACATTTAGCATAGCTCTGCACACTCACCGCTTTCTATGAGTCTTCCACTGAGTATGACGTGTGAAGACCGACCGCAAAGAATTCACATGAAAGCGTAATGTGCCCCTCCCATCAGAATAACAGGTTTATATACTGTCCAATATCACGCGTGATAACGAGGAATTCCCTCTGCGGTTCATTTTCGGATTCTTGGAATTAATCCAGAATGCCTCTAGAGTTTTGCGCGCTTGTGTTCTCGATTCTTGCGCGAGGATCATAACCCTCTCTTCAAAATCTTCTCCGTTATGTTTCTGCGTCCTATGCGTACCTAGTGGATTGCTTAGCTTACGCTTGCCGACTAGTCGATTAGGTGTTCTTTTATACGTACGCAGAGTATAACGTTTATACTGCCCTTCATTTCAAATGAAGTAAGTGCAGTTATAAAACGTTGTTTAAGAAGGGCCAGTCTAGAGAATTCGGTAACGATAATCGCAATACCACCGAGTAATCTAAGGCTCCAGCTAGTTCGTAACCTCCTACACGACCGTCTATGTGCAACGCAAAATTGTATAATTTGCTCCAATGGTAGAGACGGTGACTGCATGAGCTCGGCTACAGTCTAACTGATCTCTTGTAAAGCGTGCGAGGACGAATACGTTGGCGAAACGGGTAGACTACTAAAAAACCAAAAAAATCTAAATCTAAAAAAAATCTTGGTTTTCCTTGTTTGGTTATGGAGGTGTTTGGCCGAGTGGATTGCTGTCAAGTTGACCCTTCCAGGCTCTGAGGAAGGCGAAATCCGCCGAAACGTCAGCTTGTGCGTAAATAAAGAAATAAAATAGCACCTCGTGTTTGCTGAACAGAAGTAGAAAGATATAACTGGTGATTGACAGCTGTCCAAAATTTAATCGCTGTAATGTCCTTTTGTCAAAAAACTAGTAGTTGTGTAAAGACATAAAATTGGGCGTTACCTATTGCGGTATTCAAGCGAAATTAGGCATCCTCGAGTGTGTTTGTGAACTTTGGACTTATAAGTGGAAATATATTGGAGGTGTTCGACTTTCCACAGAGTTAGAAAAGAATTTTTATTTCTAAAGACTTTCTAAGGGGGTAGCGCAGTGGTTAGGGATACCGCCAATGATGAAGCAAACGCGCTAGTTCGACCGATCTCCCATCGCTCTCCTCCACTCCATCTGGCAACGCCTTAGCTCGACTATCGCCAAGATTGTAAGGATAATAAAATCGACCAAAATTCTACAACATTCATAAAGGGACGAAAACCCCAAACACTAGCCGGAACCGCAAGCGAAATGTTTGAAGACCACTGCAGACGGTGGATGCGATGAAAACGAGTTGAATGTAAGAAGTGCTGGTATTCGCACAGATGTGATGATACTTACTTACTTGGTACTTGAACGGCCCGTCCTCACTGGTTGTGCAGGCCCCAGCATAATCTCCATTTTTGGGAGATTTGCTGGTTAAGAAATTGCGGTCCCCTAGAATCTCGAAGTCAGCCTGGCCAAAGTCTGCCCCAGGTCTTCACCATCACAGGCAGTCGCAACCCTTGTGAATCAGAGGAAGATTTACCACCATGCGACATTGATACCAGGACGGTGGTGGATCCTCGTATTGGTTTACTCTTAGCTAGACTTCCTGATGGAAACGTTGGACTCCTCTTCAGGTTAGGAGACCTTGGGAGGGGATGAATCCCTACTGTACATCCCAGTGCGACACCCGGGAACACCTTCCAGCCACGTTGAGGCGGTAAGCCGTTGGCAGGAATAGTACTTTCTTGTTATCAAAAGTCGACGATCACAATCACACTGTGGATGTGAAAATGGAGCATGTAGGCAGAGGATAGAAGTTTCTTGCATTGCGCAAGGGTTCGAATCCGTGGTGCAAGCTCACCAAGCTATGTCGGCAAATTGGTACCAGACACGTCTCGATGTGACGATGGGTCATGCAAAATCAAATTTTAAAAATTTTTTCTTGTATAAATATCTCACTTTTATGAAATGCCAAGATATTTGCAAAACTCCGGACCGCAGGTGTATGCAGTTGGGAACGAACACGCGCCGTTGTCCTTAACGGGGAGCAGCGCACATCACCACCACACCATTCGGGTCCTTCGTTTTGCCTGTCTCTCAGTTAAAGGAAAAAGGCAGTAAATAAAAGGGTTAAGATTGTGATTATCTCACTTTTCTTAGCAATAGTTTACCGAACATAAACAGGAACGTTGTTGTAGCTGTTTTTTTTGCAATGAAACAAAGGCGGAAAATAAGGAAATTCATAAAATTTTAACAAATTAAAACTAGAGAGCAAAAAGATACAGAGCAAAAGAGCACGCGATATCAACGTTGCCTTTTATCAACGAACACCTAGAAGAGCGCATGATATAATAGCATCTACATGGTTAGCGGTTAGTAATGAAATCCATCAGAAAACAAGGTGCTGATTCGACCTCTATCCAACACCGTCCTCCAATTGGCGAAGGAACGCCGTAGCTGCTTATCTCCAAGACTGCGAGAGCAATCGACCACCACTCAGCGACATACACATAGAGGACGATAATCCTTAAGCAAAACCCGATCCAACACTTGAAAAAACGAAAATTTCGTCGATAGTGGATCCGAGGTAACCAGTCGAATGAAAGAAATGCTAGGATCAGCACAGTAGATGTAAAAACGGGTCATGCAAATGATAATAAAGTAACTGTGTTAGAAACTGTAAACAGAACCTTCGAGTAGGGAAAAATAAATTGAAAAATAAGCGTTGTATGAAATCCGCTGAGACCAAAGAGATTGTCGTCCTCAAGGTTGTTTTGCGGTTCTTTGAGCAACTAAAGCTATCCATTTCTTGAGCGAATTATGACAATGAACTATGAGTGTATTCTATAGGTCAACGGATCACACCGCATGAGGTAGTGCTAACGTAGAGCACGGAAACACTCCTTGAAATACATCCACAATGATGCTGAGATAATTCGATGTTTTTCTTCAATAAGCAGACACGAGGTTGTTAATATAGAATTTATTAGGATACAATAGCTGACGTTTCGACGGTTTCGCCTTCTTCAGAGCCGCTTATTTCTTGTATTCAAGTTAGTCGATGGATAGCGGCCGCACAGAGTAATACATGGGCGATAACTCATGGAATTATCAATCAACGCCCAGGCTAACAGAAAGTCGGTCTTGGGAGATGCTGAGATATTTTCAAAACTCAGACCCCAATCCTCATTATCCACGATACACGATTATCCTTTCCGTAGGCTCACTTGTTACCCACTGCACCACCGAAGCCCTTTCTCACAGCCAGTTTTTAGCGCCCGCGGTAAAATCATCAATTACCGTCAACGGAAATGATCTGAGGAGTACAAATCGACATTGAACCTAGTCAAGCTGATGTTGTAGTCGAAATCAAAGTAATAATACCACTACTAACACTAGTAATAATACCCTCTGACATGAAAAAATATTAGTCAATAGGTAAAAAGTTATGGTCCTTGAAGTTGACCTCCTGTCAGAAGAAGGTCGTGGTGACGTGCTTCGCGAAAGGAAGATGAAGCTCTTCATTACATCCTCTTGAATCATTATGAAAGAATTATGGCAAAGGAACTTCGTCAGGAAATCGAAAAACGCACCCGGAACTGAAACAAGTGCCAACAGCATTCACTAACCAGAAAGGGTCGGCCTTGTTTAGCACCAACATCCAATGACACGCTGTACGAGCTACATTGAAAAGCTTAAAGATGTCTGACATCAAGCTTAATCCAATTTTTCACACTCATTAGACCCCATTAAACCTCAAGTATATCAACTCTCAACCATCCTGGCAACTACTTTTTGGAAAATGCTGTTGTTGAGAATACCATCTCATAAATGGGTCGTTTTCTTGTTCAGCAATCGCGAGGTTGTTGTACAGCATACATTTACTTCCATAGAAAACACACAATACAACAGTAGCTGACGTTGTAAGGTCTGTCGCAATCCAAAACGCCTCTGGCCGCGAATAAGGAGGTAAAGCATTATAACCTTCCTTACCATTAAATCAAATATGAAAACAACTTAACTCCACTTATCCGCATAAAGCGCACAAGGACCGTGATTAAATCTCGCGCAAAGGGCAAAGCCGTCCGTCTCTCCGAAGTCGGCATATTGTTAGCAGACTTGTCTGGGAACAATCGAGTTCGATTCACGAGTGGGGGCAACTGGATGCAGTGAAGGCTTGGGAATGATCTATCACACCTGTCGCGGAATTCTGTGATGTATCAACTCGCTCAGAATTAAACGATATGCACAAGGAAGACAACATTCTAAATGGCAGTCACAAGCACATGCAAATTCAAAGATCCTCGGGATGACGGGAGAGAACCACTGAAGCAAATAATAGAAGTGCTGAGATCCCCACAATATGTGAAGTTGATTAATAATAATAATAAATAGGATACACAGCACTTTAGTCCACAGTGCTAAGTTAATCGTGTTAGGACTACGTCTTTCCATTTACACTGAACAGCTGGATGTATTTTTTAAAAAACTGTTGAA
Organism: Angiostrongylus costaricensis; assembly: GCA_900624975.1. Classification (NCBI taxonomy): domain Eukaryota; kingdom Metazoa; phylum Nematoda; class Chromadorea; order Rhabditida; family Metastrongylidae; genus Angiostrongylus; species Angiostrongylus costaricensis. The sequence continues at coordinate 128,548 of UYYA01004104.1, read as the reverse complement.
AAATGTGTATGCAAAAGGCACGAATATATTAAATAGAAAGTCTAACAAGCCAAGCGAAATTACTCGGTGAAAAAAAGTGGAATGAAACACAGTATTGAAGAGATAGGTAGAGCTCATGTTTCGACGAAGGACTCGAAACCTTGAGGAAATCATAGCCGTTTTATAAGGTTTGGTTATACTGAGGATGTCATCACGTTCCATCAAAATATTGGAAACAATAAATAGATCGCACAGTCGAACACCATTCTAATCATCCAGAAATGAAATTTGCTCCATGAAAGCAGCGTTTGGCAATAGCTGGTTTTTGGATGATTTTTGATTTCATGCAATTTCGAATTCACACATACACATGGGATAGTTCGATAGGAAAGGTCGAAGTCGAGTCGCACATGATGATGTACGTCAAATGTTCAAGGCAAAACAGGCCCGAGCGATGACGATGTGCTGGAGGAGAGACTGTGAGAACGAGAAATGGTAACACAGGGTACACCGCTAGAGTGACGACTGCGACAACGACAGCGATAAGCGGCAATCCGGAGGCTGCGGCTGCGGCGGCGGAATTCCGTTGGCAGGGGGAGGCTACGTGCCTGCAGTATTTTATATTTTCTCAGAGTTGAAATCCCGTAAATTGTACACTCGGTACAGTTTCTGGGAATGATAAATCGAGTGACGACAGCAACAACGGCGAACGTGCAGCTGACGGCAAACTGCAATCCGGCGGGGGCAGGCGGCGGAACTCCATCGGCGGATTAGACTACGCACTTTCAGTATTTTAATGTAGAGCCAAAATTCCGGAAATCGTACACTCAGTTCGGTTTATGGTAAGGAGACAGTATAGTGACTGATAAGATGACTGATAAGGTAGGTTTCTTTGAACAGTTCACTTACTAGTTGGCAAATTTCAACAGCAAACTTTTTATAACAGATTTCTAAACTTTAAATTTCTTGTTACCTACTTATTGGATACTTGAATGACCCATTCTCACTGGCTGTGTGGTCTCCAGCATAACCTCCATTTTTCGGAGAATTGCTGGTTAAGCCATTTTGGTTCCCCGGAATCCCGAGGTCAACTTGGCCAAAGTCTGCCCCAAGTCTTCACCACCACATGCAGTCGCAGCCCATGTGGATCAGAGAGAGATTTGCCACTATGCGACTTTGATACCAGGGCGGTGGTGGTCCTGGTATTGGTTTACTCTTAACTAGGCTTCCTGATGGAAACGCCGGACTCCCTCGCAACTTGGAAGACCCTTCAACTTGGGAGACCCTGCTAGGGATGAATCTTCCACTGTACATCGCAGTCCGACACCTAGGAACACCTCCCAGCCACGATGAGGTGGTAAAGTGTTGGGAGTAAACTCTGCTGTTACACATAATAAATAAACTGTGTGCAGTAGAACTACTAGAACGTTAATTTCACTTCAAGAGTTTTTGTACTAAAGCCGACAGCTATACAGGGGTGTTTGTAAAAGAGAATACAAGGATGGTATAGATTGTTTACACAGATTCAATATGAAACATGCCGAAAGTCTAATAAACAGATACCATCATGAAAAAATGGAGAACTACGATTTAAAGAACGAGAATAATAAGAGCCAGTGAAGAAATACGAAATGTAGATGGAGTCTGTGGGCGATCATTATTGAAAGTAAGAATGCTAAGAGGATGCGCCAACGAAGCCATTCCTAAATGCTGAGATAGTTTTGCTCTCGTATAAAGTAAAGAATGAGTTCTTCACCAAATGAATTAGGTTGGACGATACGCCATCTTGTTAAGGAATTTATTCAGTCCTTAACTGTCATCCCCACACCTTCTATAAAACTAGTTCTCTCTTTTATGTTTTCCTCGTCTTTTTTTCCAGTATTTTTTTCAACGGCAACGGCACGAACATCCCCGACGACACCGTGTATTAGTATTCCTTATGAATGTGGGTGTACTTAGCAACCATGTACGCCCAGAAAATGGCTCTAGTTAAAGCTGGCGAGCTCAAAGATATATAGTTAGCTCAGCATTTCCATCCAAAAGTTTTGCCACGGGTAATCCAACTTCAGAAACCGTGGCCGTGCTGGTGTAAAGCTACTTGCAAGATAACGAACCTATCTTCGTTTCATGAGGCATCGTGAATGACTGTAGCGACGATCTTAAAATGCTCTGGCTTGAGTTTCATGGGATGTCAAGGAAAAAATTTTGCCCAACTAGTAACATATAACGTGAATGAAAGTTTTGTCAGGGTACAAAATTGTGAGAATGGACTATTAAAGTACCAACTAAATTAGTGTAATAGGGCGACGACATTGTATGCGCGTTTTTCTGTCCACGTCATCGTTCGACGTCAACGTTGAACTAAACAAATTGCTGTAATCTAATAACCCTCTGGTAAACTTTTCCTCGTTTTTTAATAAGCGACAGCTAGCACTATAACGTTTCTATTAATTGCTTTTGCACACCGTGCGCTGTAATAATCGGACTTAAGTACGGAAGATATGTGGACCACAAGAAAGCTTACTGCCTCGGAAATCGGTTTCCTCCAGGACAGCAGCGATTATGGTGACAGCAGTGAGCTTGTGATTACTTCACATTAACGCTCTTGGAGGATGCAGCAAACAGATCTAACTTTTTTATTCCTCAACTACCTATTTCGTGAGCGTGTAGCGAAGTGTTTAGAGGCGCTCTGGAATACACATGAGATCGATTCCTGGCCCTAGACCCACCAGGCTCTCCATCCCTCTGGGGTCAGCAAATTGGTAACAGATTTGTCTGGGTGGATAGCAGCACTGACTCGATACATCGGTAGACCAGCATTAGTCACTGTATAGGCAAGATGTGCATTTAATCACCTTTAAAGATGCTTGAGGAAATCGAATGCATGGCGCATCCCTCAGCGATTGATCAACGCCGAGACCGTTTTACTATTTCTATTATGTCATCGAGATGTTATTCACCTAGAGTTGCACAACATATTTGGATTTAACGTAATTAAGGTTGGATCAAAACGCAATATAGCGAGTTTCTAGAAAAAGAGTCTTTCAAAAGGGAAGGCAGGGGATATTCGAGGTATTTCAAAAAAGGAAACGTCACGTCTCTACATCAGAACTGATAGTAAAAGGTGATAGGCAGGATTCCACGCAGTCACTGTCAACAGCAATCATAACAACATTTTGCTAAAAATCCGACTAGAAATTGTCGGATAAAATTCGTTGAATATGGAAAGCAGAAGAGAGAGAAGAGCTCAAGCGTTGGCTGTTGACTAACTGCAGAATTGCCTTAAGTCACAAATATCACTGTCATCCTAGAACAATCTGCGTCGCGATGCAGCAAACGTCGTTCTGGAAACGATTTCCTGAAAACTCCAGATTTCAACTGAAATTTCACTTAGCATGCGTTCACTATATCAGGGAAAAAAATGACGGAGCTTCAAACTGAAGCCTAATTCTTTGTCCGGATTCGATCACAGCCGTAGATGTTGCAGATGCGGAAAGGGAAACGAAATGAGTGGAAGAAAGTGATCGCAACATTTGAACAAAAGCCATTTAAGTATCTAATTAGGTAAATATATTGAACAAGAGTCAAATATGTTTACAGTTCTGGGTAGACGCTGTACGAAGCAACTGTCTTCTTTTACATCGTAGACAGCTTCAATAAGAGCGCCAACAGAAAATGCTTAATAAGTGATCAGAAGCTAAATTATCTATAGGATTATGAGCAAAGAAAAAGCACAGAAAGAAAGAGCAAATCCATGGAAATGAGATATTTATAGAACGCCTTTTCTGCCTGAGGACTACTGAATGTTCGAGGGACACTTGGGTTTTCTCCGTTCGGCCGTCGAAAGTGTACCTATGATTGCATTGTTTGCAAAAATTTGCGAAGTATAACCTTTAAAGAATGTTTTTGTAACTACGCAAAAAAAAATTGAAAGTAGTTTAGAAACCTAGATAGAGCTTTTTTATCTGATAAACCGGTTGAATCCGATAGGAAACGTCATGATGAGGGTGATGACGGACATAGCCGTCAGCCGTACCCTAAATAGAGTGTTTTATGGCATGCAGTTCAACCAGTTCAACCAATATGACCAGTTCGATCGATTCAATCAATCGATTGTAGTGAACGGGCAGTTACTTTCAATTATTTGAACCTGTAGGAGCTGCTATTGCATTTTTCGACGGTGAGGTATTATGTGTGACACAACTACAATGGATGCTGGGATATATATAGGTATCTGCGGTGGGGGACGTTCATCACCACACCATGCGGGTCATTCGTTTCGCCTTTCTCTCAGCTAGTTTTTTACCTACCAGTGCCATCAGCAATCACACGTGAATTGCAAATACTTCAGCATCATTGTGGTTGTGTCACACAAAAATACTCTGCCGTCAAAAATTGCAATAGGCACTAAATAAAAAAGTTAACGCCGTGATCTCTACTACAGCCTCAGCTTAACTGGATTCGTTGTCGGTTTTAGTTCCACAGATCAATCCTGTTCATGGGTGTCTGCTGGCGGCACTGGTAGATAGAAAACAAGCTGAGAGAAAGGCGAAACGACAGACCCGCGTGTTGTAGTTGTGAACGCGTTTGCCCGTTGGGTTATAGCGTGTTTGATCACGACCGCATGCACCTGCAGTCTGGAGTTTTGCAAATATCCCAGCTTCATTGAAAATGCTGAGATATTTGCAAAATTTGGATTTGCCACAAAAAACCTTAGCTTAACTCGGTTCAATGTTGTGCTCCCAAATCATTCCTGTAGAGGGATGATTGCAATGCCACAGCTAGAGCAAAAAAAAGTGGCTAACAGAAAGACAGAACAACAGCTCAGTGGTGCAGTCGGTAACATGTGAGCGCCGGCAATGTAGCCGCTGCTTTGCTCCGGTCTAGGGTACAAATCTTCCAAATATCTCCACATCATTGTGATTGTATCTTAACCACGCCCATGAGTCCTTTGAATTTGTCGAAACTCAATCATGGTACACACCAGGTTTTTGTGCAAGGTCGGACGCCATTTTCTTTCGGTAATATCCGTTAACTATCTGCAGAGCTTCACACGAAAATGCTCTAAGGTCTGTTTCAGTTTCATCATTATGTTGTCGTTGAAGAACGATCGCGGAAAAGAATGTGGTGGCAATACTCACCCAAGTTTTTCATTTATTTGCAATCTTTACACAAGTGTTTTAAGGCGTGGTCGGTTTTGAAGGTCATCTATATTACATTCTTGGCAGAATTATTTTAGAAATAGGTTCAGCTGATGAAGAACTTAGACACAACTCTAATTGTAAACGCACACTCTGGTGGAGAAATTCCTCGATAGCTCGTTACACTTTTATGAGTTCACTTCCATCCTATCTTGACTGCGGCCCTTTTGAAAAAAGACGTCTTCGTGTTTTCCGAAAGTTACCATAATTGCTTCATCGTGAAGGACTTTCGAAATTCCTCAGCAAGGTTATTTGAATATTGGAGAGAATGGAGTGGCAAATTAATAAAAGGTGATCCACCAAACCTACAGTTTTTTTCGAAATGCACTTCCTCAGTTGAGTGAACACTTTTTCTTGTTTACATCACAGAGATGCAGATGAGTCACGTTTTGATAACCATTACTGTTCATGGTCCTCTTCTAAGACATATTTAGATGCCGAATATTCGTCGGTTATGTTGATGAGTGGCATAATTTGTTCAGTTATTTGCTTTCGATGGAATTTTAGGTGAATTGATGTTCCAAGCCAGAGGAAAGAACGTCGACCTTTGTCGAATCAAAATACTATTTTATAGCAGTTTAAGCAATTAATTCTGATTTGTTATTAGTTAGAAAAACTTAACTGACAGATTGTGTAGCATTTTCGAGGTCGACTTTCAGTAACCTCGTCATTGACCGTCTAGTAATTCTGATGTAACACAACATTTATTCCACAAGAGTTAACAATATCGAAGGCCAATAAAAGCGAATACACAATCGAAAAATTTGAATTGGGAGAAAGAAATGAGGATGGAAACTATCTAGTATCCACTGCACACTGGGTCCATGGAAACTAAATTTTCCAGAACAAAGAAATCGGTACATACTTGACACATCGATGCTCCCATCATTCTGCACTTGTTCCGATCACAGCTATTTGGCGCGAACATTAGATTCATCCGAAACTGGGAAAGAATTTATCCTATCGACCAAGAAGAATTCGAAGGATAGATGACCAGGGCATTTTGGACGAAACCATTTCCAAGCGTGACTGGTAGATAAAGCAGGACCCAGACGAAGACTACAAGCTGCCCGTCGAAAGACTTAGAAATTGTACTGAATTTGCCTCATTTCTTCAAGCAAGATAACGAGATCGCATCTACCTTAGCAATAAGGTGCAACTCGAGAACAAAAGGAAAGTGAAGCGTGATCTTGCTGCAACACATTTAACACGACTAGTAATGAATGCCAGTTGCAGAAGAGCTTTGAAGGAGGATCTATATCGGTACATGCAGACAAAACTGTTAGAGGCAGCACAAAAAGCAGCCATTCGAAGAGATACCTTCGTGACCTGTACGATGTTCTGCTAATCCGTCCTGACATACGGCAATGAGATTACTAAAAATTTTTACCATGAAATAGATTTAATAACGAAAAAGCTCTGCCCCAACCTTTTTCGTACCGCAAACTTCGTCTTTGGCTCTGAAATCCCTCCATAAATCCGAAGATGGTCCACAGCTGTTCGTGTTTTCGAGGTGGAGTCTTCGTCGCGCATCGACCCGGATCTTCCTCAGTGAAGCATCTCTCTCGAATGAGCCATAATTACCCGGTGATGCTCTTTTATGCAGAGCGGTTGTTGTTATGTTATTGTTATGACTATCAGTTGATAATAAATTGTTTTTTGACGGTTAATCCACGCTGCAGCCAAGTCAGTCAGTTGTACTCGCAGCTGCCATTGTTCTACTGGTCACGGTACGAGACTTGCATCCGCCACCATGAACGACTATGGCGAGTAAAAGAAACGAATGGAAAAATTTCTGGGATACTAACAACAGGTTCCGTCCAAGTATACAGAGTAATTAAGGTTACCATTTTAGTGTATTTTACTTGATTCAAGAACTGGAAAGAATCGTATTGACCTGTATATACTCAACTCAGTATTTTCATGGCCTCAGCGAAGAAATTCACTACCTAGACTTAAATCACATAGTGAACACCTATCGTTTTAGTTGTCCACTTGTTATCAACTCAGAACGGCAGCAAAGATCTCGCGTGGCATCAGTTGTATGTCAATCTCAGATCAAGAATCAATGCATGTCGACCGAGGCCACGTATATTAGGAGGTATTTGTCTCTTTAATACTTTAGAATGGATACAACATTATCATAGAGCTGAGGGGGTTGAAACGTTTTCTGCACAAGTAAAGTTTCCAGTGGTTTCGAATTAGTACTAACTCAGCTTAGATTTAAAGGGAACGTCTTAAAACGAAAGCTCTCACTCAAATAAGACCTCTTGTAATTATTTGTTGACCAAGATTTTGGATAATTAGAAGTCGACCTTAGAAGCTTCCAAAGATTCTATTTTTTACGTGCTTTATTTTACCTGTTACTTGTAGCCTAAAAAACAGGTTTTATTTGTAAAATGTAGTGAAATTGAAAAAGGTCCTCATTCTTTTTGCCACGTTATCAGAGGAAAAGATTAGACAGCGTCTTTATGTGACCACAGGACGCAATTCACTACAGCCTTTGATGAAAACTGGTATGGCTTGAATTTGTAGGATTCCTTTGCGCATCCTTTATCAGTTAACACATACATCAATAAGAACGTGTGTTAAACTGCAGATGAAAACGAAGGGTGAGAATATTTCTATAACTAATCAGAAATGTAGATATAATAGTGTGATTTAGAATGACATACGCTCAATCCTTCAAATGTTTACATGTGAGCCGTTATAAAACATAAACACGAGTGGATCGGAGGCGCTTCGTTATATGGTCCTTGCAGATTTCATCGGTGTGTCAGAAATTCTGATACTAAACCCATATGTATCCTTATTTTTTCGGAATTCCGTTAACCTTTATGGTGCCAAAATTCGCTCGTAGATTTTAAGCTTCGCGATTCCTTTTCGGCCACGGTTAGAAAAAAGATAGTGCCAATCTCTTTCTCATACATCCTTTTTGAAACACGTCAAGATACACATTCCTATGCATTCTTGGTGTGTGAATTTCCACGAGTCGTGTGAATTCTATCAGAACTTTATTAACTTCATTCTTCGGTGTTCGTAGCCACAGAAATTGGTTTGCTTTGTGAGCACTAGCGTCTGCACATTCTACAAGTGTTATCTCTGGCATGCGATTCTGATAGTTGTTCATTCCACTATTCTAGATGCTCATCGATGATTGAATCACTTTTCCAGATTACTATCATGCTACGTCGTACCTCATTCATAACCTGCTCGAATAAGATGGCCGAACTCTCTTTGTGGATCGAACTACACTAAAGCGATTACGATGTTAGTGAGAGATTGCTTTAATGAGAAAGTGCAACTTTATAGTGCAGACGTGATAGCCCTGATTTACCTTTTACAGGGCCAGGATTAATTACGTCTCTTCGTATAATGTTAAAAGTGCTGCGTGAAGATCCAAGACATTGTGACATTCAATCCGGCAGTAATGTTTTCTCTCCTAGTAATCAAACAGCTGTCCACTTTCACGCGTAAAGTTGATCTCCATGGAAAGGAATCTAAGATAGTTCTTGTCAACAGAAATGCTGAGACATCAGACGGATATCATAGGAAGGAATTGTCGTAACAAGAATCTCTCTGCTGTTTATTACATAGAAAAGTGCACTGGAAGTCAACTCCATACACCCTTATGTCCATGCTTAAATAGGTCTTCCAGAAGCTGAGCTCTATTGCATTGCATTAATTCGTTCTGTTTTTTCTTTTACTCTTTTTAAATTCATAGGGAAATTGTTCGCTCGATATAAGGCTTTGTTTTTTCCAGTAGTAATTACTATGAACTAGTAAGGTCGTTACCATAAGGAATAAATAGCAAGGTGTAGCAATTGAAATTCAATAATCACTAATCATCCAACAGTACTTATGCTGACAATGCGTTCAGCACACATTGGCAAATTGTGCCATTAATGAAGTCCTTACTAACGATGCCATAAGATAGCAAACTTTAGTTCAACACATTCGTAACTGAATGCATTGATTTAAATGCATGTGTTGCGAAAATGCGAAAATACTGACCGCTTTCGTATTTAAACCAACATATTTCGAATAATAATGAACATATTCAAGGATAAAGCGGCGCGTGTGGCGCAGTGATCTGAGGCGCCTTGTCGGCAAATTGCTACCAGACTTGTCTGGGAAGATAGCAGCACTGGCTTGATACATCGGTTAGCCACCGCGATTCAGTGCAAAGGCCAGATAAGCATTCAATCACCTGCAACTATATTTAATGAAGTCGAATGCATGGCTCATCACTCAGGGAATGATCAACGTCGAGAGCTTTACTCTTTATCTTTTATCATTTTATTGAAGAATAAAAAATTAGAATCTTTGCTAATATACCTACAGCTTTTCCTATTATACCAATAACAGAAATTAACCTTCTTAACCGCATGTACCTTTTCTCCCACTTTTTCTTCGAAGCTCGTATTCCAAACACGAGATAAATTTGACAAGTGGAATTTCACCTAGAAGGACATGATGATGGTAGGCATTGTATTGTATCTGTGGGGTTTGCTGCTACTGTTCTTGCTCAGCGATCACAAAAATTGACATTTCTTTCTCATTTCTTTTCAATGAACATAATTCTGAACGGAATTTACAACTGGAAAAATATTTTTCAGAAGAATGGTGTGTAAACGTGATTGAAAAAATCTACTCCATTCTAAGTTAGAGAGTTTTTCCAGAGCACATCTACTCTAGCAATTTGAGAGAAATTTTGCTCCAGTTGGTTAAAAAGCGGCTTGTACGAAAATGGCTTGACAAAAATGGTAAAGGTTAAAGCTCTTGACGTTGATAAATGCCTGAGGGATACGCCATGCATTCGACTTCAATAAGTATCGCTGGAGGTGATCGAATGCATATGTGGTCTCTACAATGACTCGAAGTGGCCTACCTATGTATCGAGTCAGTGCTGCTATCCTCCCAGACAAGTCTGGTACCAATTTGCCGAGCCCGGATCGATGGAAGGCTTGGTGGGTCATGGGCGCGGGAATCGATTCTACGTGTATGTCGCCTCCAACCACTGCGCCACACGCGCCCTATCACACGCTCATTTCATATCAATTAACAATAGCTTCACGATTACTAAGTTTTCTCAGGTTGTTTCAGGAGTTCAGAACTTTGTAGATTTATATAAATACTATATACTAAATACTATATAAAGACTTCATTCCGTGGCGCTAAATGCATTTCCAACTTTTATACAATGTTTGTTACAGTTTTAATATCCTTAGAATCAAAACAATCGAAAGACGATAGCAAAATACTTTCATAAGCGAACATTTCCTTCAATTGTTCGGCTTAAACTAAGTTGTTACAGAACTTTGATTCGGCGTTGAAGAAGGCGAAGACCCTGAAAGGCAACCGATGGTCGGAGAAAAGTTTTATAGCAAGCTCATGAAAGCTGAGTTGTCTAAAAAAATATTGATTATTCAAGCCCAGGATAGGCAGAAGTTAGTCCACGAAAGTAGCTTTCGTAGGTTTTCAAAATCTTCTCCGTGAGAGTGGCACCCATATAAAAACCATGAACGATACATTGGAGAACGCCGCCGTGTCATTCCGGAAAAATTCTGTCCTTCATTTGATTCAGCGTTGGAATACGAGCATTCACGGAAAAAAGTGGAAGTGTTCTCTCATGGGCCGCGGAGGAGCAGAATTTCATAATTGTAAAAATAAAAATGTTTCCTATAGGCGAAGATTTGCAGATTTTAACAGTTTTTATTCCAACTACTAAAATTCAATAACGTGTGACGCTCCCCTCAGGAATTGATCGACGTCGAAGGATTTATCCCTCATCCTTTAATATATCTATAATAAAGTCCCAAATCGTTATGCTACACCAATTAGCAATACTAGGAAAATGAGGTGCGTTCATGCTTCTTTGTTATTCTTACTACACAAGTTTTAACAACAATCGACAATCTCGTGAATCACATATTCACCTCACCCAAATTTTTCAAAGAGTGCCGATAATTTTTGAACCCTTTGCATATTTGAGGACTTCGCAGAATCTCAGAAGAGATTTCTCCGTCTATATATATATATATATAGATATATATATACTATATATATACATATACATACATACTATATATATATACATATATCTATATACATGTATATACATATATCTATATATACATCTATATACAATATACATATACATATGTATACATATATCTATATACATATATATACATATATCTATATACATCTATACGTATGGCGTAGTGGTTGGAGGCGCCACTGCGACACACACTTGGAACCGATCCCCGCGCCCATGGCCCACCAAGCCTTCCATATCTCCGGGCTGGGCAAATTGGTACCAGGCTTGTCTGGGAGGATAGCAGCACTGGCTTGATACATCGGTTGGCCACCGCGAGCCATTGTGAAGGACAGATAATCATTTCACTTCCTTCCAATAATCATTCAATCACTTCCAACGATACTTGATGAAGTCGAATGCACGGCGCAACCCTCAGGGATTGATCAACGCCGAGAGCTTTATCATTTATCCTTTATACATATACATGCATGTATTTGCATGACTGAGGTGTTATTTGTTCAGCTAATTTTTAATAGAATATTGACGAAACGAAGAGATCTACAAAAATCCCCACAATCGACAACCGACAACACACTCATTGTGTCCTAATGGAGGAGATTTCGCAAAAAAAAGTAGCGACTCTTATTTCAACTTATTATTTACCGCGTACTCTTTTTTAATGGCATGGTATATTGCGGAATATAACTTCAATACCGCTGGCAGGTGATTGCTGTGGCAAAGATCGATAGAACTAGCTGAGAGACAGGGGAAACGAAGGAGCCGCATGGTGTGGAGGTGAGCGTGTTACTCCCCCGAAAGGACAGTAGCGCGTTCGTTCCCCACCGCAGACACCTGTGGTCCGGAGTTTCGCAAATATTTTAGCATCATTGAAGTTGTAGCGACTTTTATGCTTAAAAGTTTTAGAGTGATAGAACAATCAAATTAATGCCATGCTGAGAAAGATTTCCAGATTCTAATGGCTTCTATGTTGTTTATTAGAAGCGCTCATTAAAGTGAGATAGCTACACTTGATAGTTGACAGCCAAAATATTTTTGTGCGCGTATAATGTATGATTCATATCGTCCAGAAACTCTTTAAATGGGATTGACAACCTCTGAGATCAAAATCGTGGGAGGAAAAGATGTATTTTCTGCTTACATAGATGATTCTTACATAATATGCTTAATACTTGGTAATCGAACGGCCCATCCTCACTGGTTGTGCGGAGCCTAGCATAATCCCCATTCTTCGGAGATTTGCCGGTTAAAGCATTGTGGTTCCCTGGAATCCTGAGGTCAGCTTGGACAAAGTTTGCTCCAGATCTTCACCACCACAGGCAGTCGCCGTCCTTGTGGATCACAGGGAGATTTGTCACCATGCGACTTTGATGGCAAGACGGTGGTGGATCCTGGCTGGTATTGATTTGCTCTTAGCTAGGCTTCCTGATGGAAACGTCGGACTCCTCAGCCTGGGAGACCCTGCCTGGGGGACGAATCAACCCCCACCCCCGCCTGTGCATTGCAGTTCCACACTCAGGAACACCTCCCAGTCACGATGAGGAGGTGAGCCGTTGGGAACATATAGAGGATTCACTTGGTACAATCTCTTTTTAAAAAGCATTGAGAATTTATTAATGTATTTCGGCGCAGTTCAAGCGTTAAAACGCTTGAACGATGTCTTTTGTAATGTAACCGGCGCATGCAACATCCAGTGGGAATGCGAAGCTCTGATCTACGAAACCTATCCCATCTTCGGGATCCAGGAGAATACACATAGATAGCGAAGCGCAGATGGGCAAGTCATGTAGTGAGAAGAGACAACGGACGTATGAAAAGGATTTTAGACACGGCATCACGAGGATACGATCGTCCACATAAACGTTGGACTGGCGTATTCGGAACATAAAGTCAATCAGCTGTACTCACAGCTGTCGATGTTTTGCAGAACACGGTGAGAGACTCGCACCCGCCTTCATGACTGAGTTAAATCACCACCTTGGAAAACGATTTGGAGGCAAAAAAAACAAGTGGGAATGTGTCGAGACTCTCATTAAGACGGGCCATTCAGGTATCTAAGTATTTCGACGTAGTGTAATCAGATTTTGGCGATTCGGGATATTAAGTGGCCACTGCTGAGCGTCTAGTATTCTCAACCAAGGACGCATTATTTTTTGATTGACAGCACCCGTTTTATATTTGTATCTTGATAGATTTCTTCATTTCATTGTTGACTGATCGTAGCTTTACTACAGAAAGCTAGTAATGAATAGGTTTTTTGTTCCTCTTGTTTTCCATGAAGTTAGCAGCTATGGGATGATAATGAGGCAATGCAATACGAATAGGTGGTATACAACACTCGATAGTTGCGTCTTACTCTTGACGAACACAAGAGACACGAAGGCGAACCAGGTGTCGGAGGAATATGAACAGATATTTACACCAGTTAGCGATCGCATGTGAGCTCACAAAACAAATTCGTATTCAGTAAGTTCCACCGAGCTTATAAGAAGTCGTTGACGTTCCTGATCACTCGCCACCGTGAAATCTGTAGGGGCCACGAACCAATCTTCCACTATTTTAAGACCTATCTTCCTTTATTTTAAGAGATTAATTAGGTGAAATACCAAAATGAACCGACTTTCATTTAACATCGGTATGAATGGTCAAGGTACCTTATTTCACTGATGAGCTAAGAAGAGGTTGATCCGAAACATTTCTTCGGCTGATGGGTGAGGTTGTCTAATCCGATCGATGCTCCACTGAAGAAGGCCCTGCTCGATGCGACGTGAAGGCACCACATTGAGAAGGCGAACGGCTGTGGACTGCTACCAACGCCGACCATCGGCTTTAATGAAGAGGAAGATGTCGAAACGTTGGCCGAATATTTATTTATGTGATCTTATAAACTGATCTTCTTAAGCTGACGCGAGGTTGGTACAGATCTTCGTTGTCGTTGTTTTTGATGTTATTGAACGATGGCTGACGTTTCGGCGACTTCGCCTTCTTCAGAGCCTGGACGTACTTTATGTTAGAATACTTTTTTATTATTCGGTGGAAAAGAAGGTTAAAGTATTAATGAAGATCAAACTTTCAAATAGACGCCATATTGAACAGAAAGGCCACTCACCGTGTTGTTACGTGCGGGACTGGCCGACACGTAGTTCACGCGAGCAAGACACTCCCCGGGGTCAAAATATCATTTTGAAATAGGGCGCCAGGTCACGCGTGATAGTGAGGCATTCGTCCTTCCGGTTCATCTTTAGATTTTTGAAATCTATCCAAAACGCCTCAAGAGTTTTGCGCGCTGATGTTTTTGATTCCTGCGCTAGGATCCGCACATTCACTTCCCGGAGGGATGGAGGGCTTGGTGGGCCATGGGCGCTGATCGATTCCACGTGTGTCGCAGTGGCACGTCCAACCACTACGCCACACGCGCCAACCCATAGATGGGCCTGAAAAATCTGATCCTCCACTGGAACACAAATTCAATGAAAATTTTTCGAAAGACTTTTTCTCATCAATGTTTTTCTCAGTTTTCATTCACAACGCACCCTTATGGTCTGCTCTGGTTGTTATTCAGAGCATAGGTGATGTTATTGGTAGATTCGTGTTTTCAATTTGTCCGCCGAGGGACATTTCAATGCGACTGAGTTCGACGACAGAGACGCAGAACTTCCTCCTCTGTCCGTCTGTTCCTGATTCTCATCAAATTCTTCCGCATAATCCTCTGTCCCTCTAAGTGTCTGTTCCTGATTCCATTATTATTCGTTTTTTTTTTCCTTTTTTTTGTTATCAAAGGTATCACTATTGTGACAGTGTGATCTCTATAGGTGCTGCTTGTAGTGGGACCTTTGTGAAGGTCAGTTTGTTCCTGGTGGTGTATTTTGGCGCAGATGATGTTTTGCATATTTTCTGTAATCAGTGAACTCACTTGTCCAACTCAAATGTTGTGAAGGGAAGCTGAACCGGAAAATGCTCTGTCCTGCACCTACGAACATGGGAGGAGTTTTTTCCCCAACAACTTCACTAAGCGGCTGTCTAATTCCAAATTGGCTGTTGTTTCATTTCTTATCGTTATAATGGATCATCTTATAGATTGGGCTGTTATGAAAAATAGAGGCGTAAACTCAACATAAGCTGCAAAACGATTCGAATGCCTACATCAACGTGTTTGTGGGATTGACCACAGTAACAATATACGAGCGAAAGAGCAAACTCTACAATTTGGCCCTTTTGTCAACCCATCTCTCTAACCCACAACCAAAGTCATCGAGGAGTTATCGTTTGTTATCAAAAAACACCAAGTTCATAGCGGCAAAGAAGTATGTGCCATGGCAAATGTGTTAGCAGAGTATTTGTGTACAAAACGTAGCCAGGGAAACAGTCTTTTTTCGTTTACTGCGTGGTAGTAGAATTAAAGGTGAGGTGAAAACTATTTTTTATTTTTATTTTCTATTAAAAATGAGCTGTCTTTACATCTACTATGCGAGTCCCAGTATTTCTTGCATTCCATTCGTTTCCTCGCACCCATTGTCCACGAAGGTCCTCGAGCATCTTGCGTATGACCTCGGTTGTCGCTTGAGGATTTCCTTCTTCTTATGAATACTGTCGAATGCTGGTTCAGTCGATTTTCTTTGGAGTCCTGGGATAACCGTGGCCGAGCTTTCCCAATTTGATTGTAGGGAGCGAACTGTTCCACAGAACTCTGGTTTCAATTTCCCGACACCGGAGGAATGAGACGCTTAGTGAGACCGAGGCTGGATCGGACCAACACCGTGTTCGTGATGAACGTCCTAGCGATTAGGAGTTCATGAATTGCCACTTTTCTCTCTGGTACATATCTTAGTTTCTCATATTTCCGTTGGTCACCAGATTTGCAAAAAAGAAGTAGTTCTACGGAATTAATTTAGATCAGTTTTCCTTTTTCTTTTCGATTTGACGTCTAAACACTGAAGTATCAAATAACGATAGACCGGTTCTAATCACGGGTTTTTCAAGCGCGTTTGCAATTTGCTTCCTTACAATTTACTTGTTATTTCCTTTTCGGCACAGTCAAAAAAGGCATATTAATAATTAAAAAGTGATTTAATTTAAGTAAAAATGGAGATAAAAATTAGGTGCCAGACCTATGAGTATTGATTGGTGAAAGGGAAGATCATGGCAATGTTTATCACATTATTGATTGTGTACTTCACCTTGAGTAGGTATATGTACATATATATATATATAATATGCTTATATACCATTTAGTCGGTGTAAAACATCGGAAGTATTGCGTGCAAATATTTATTAAGGTTTATTTTAGTGCAAACGGTGTTCTGCAGCAAATACTGGAAGTTATGACGGTGTTCCATATAACTGTTTACAAACGAGGACATTTAGTGAATGAATCATGTGTGTCATCTGTAACCCCGTTAATCATCAAATGGCCGGAGTGATCTGTAACCCCGTTAATCACCGAATGGCTGGAGCGGCCACCACCACAATCCCCATTAGCCTTTAGCCTCCGCCACGTGCTAAAGCTTCTATTGTGTTCCGCTGGCTCGGAGTATACGAAAAACTCGTTCCCATCTAGGTAATTGTAGCCACGGATTTGTTTCAGTATAAGACATTTCGTGCCGACTAGTTGCAAAGCTACTCAATGCGTCTCCAGGTGGCAGATAGTGGATTAAACGCCGGTGATCAAGTGGAATCAGGTTGTGGTCTCCATATATCTTTTGTACAGCACTGATTTATACATACCGTATACGAGTGGTAATTTCCATGTATGGATGTGCATTTACGTATCCATACGGACTCTATCTCCCGGATTAATTTCACCCAGGAAACTGTTCAATGGATCGTGTCTAACAAACAAGGCATATGCCTACTTCCAGGAAACCCTACGTACAATCCTTAAATGATTGAATCAGAGGTAGAGGCAATGATTGTACTACCATTTTCATTTCGTTCATAGTGTTATTCATTATTGTTTATGTATGTGTAGGGTATTATGCTCAACTTTCATCCTTCGCTTGAAGATCGAAAAGAAATCTTTCGGCAGGTGACGATTGTCGCTTTTCACTCTCGACCGTCCTTGGCAGTGCATCAGACAACGAGTTCGAGTGAGAAACACTTTTACTATAGACGTGATCAGCCGATGACTTGTGACTTCGTCAGAAACACGGCCGGGTCTCCAACTCGTTCGGTCAGCTGCTCAATATTGTTTCCACGTCGATATTGGTCATCATAGAGCTGTACTACTACTTCTCATATTAGTCCGCAGCTGCATACACCATACTAGTCATCTCTACTACAGTATCTGTACCATCACAAACTCTATGATACTTCAAGGCTTGCCATTCCTTCTATTTTTCGAGACCTTTTACCTACAACAGCATTCGAAATTTGGGCATAGCAAAAATACATATGAGGGTTAGCGTTTCTTTCAAGTAAAATCTTCATGGTTTTCTTGCTTAAATGTTTTACCTTTTCTCAGCAGACTCGAAAAGAAGTGTTCTTTTCGTTTGAACTTGTTAATTCTGTTATATCTGATTCGTCGGATGGAATATTTCGCTTTTTTTATTTTTTAACTTCTTAGAGGACTTTCACCGGTAATTTCCTAACTCTCTGATGAGAATGCTGGTTTTTCGACAACTGTCAATATTTTTCGTCAACTAGGCCCACTTGAGAACTTGAGCACTAGACAGACTTATAGAGAACGCGTTAAACCACCACTCAATATCTTTTTATGTCTTTTTAAATATGTTTTATAACATGTAGTTTTAATCTTAAATTTTTTAGTTGTGGTTGAAACAAATGTCGATAATGAACTCGGGTAGTAGTAACGGGGGCACCGTTCTTTTGTCGTGCGAAGTTGCAACTGTTTACTCGTTTCGTTGTTCAAAATATGTACCTGGTTGAGCACTCTCGGGAAAACACTTGTTCCGGTTTTTTGGGCTCCACTAAAAGCCAGAAATTTAGTGCTGTAGAATTAGAAAAAGTTTACGTTTGTTGGCAAAGATCTGCAGATTCCAATACTTCTTCTATTCTAGGTTTTTATCTCAACTAAGAAACTTTAACTCTTTTATTTACTGCCATTTTCTTTTTAATGACTGGATATGTTGCGAAATATAACTTGTATATAATGCTGAGATGCTGAGATATTTGCAAAACTCCGAACCGCGGGTATATGCGGTGGAGAACGAACCCGCGCTGTTGTCCTTACCGCGGAGCAGCGCACTTCACCACCACACCATCCGGGTCACCCGTGGATAAAACCATGGTTACTGTAGAAAGGAATGAACAGACACGGACGACCGGGATGGTGTGGTGGTGAAGTGCGCTGCTCCGCGGTAAGGGCAACAGCGCGGGTTCGTTCCCCACCGCATATACCCGCGGTCCGGAGTTTTGCAAATATCTCAACTAAGAAAGTTCATTATGAGCTGAAGTTTGCTTGATTAAAGATAAGAGACCCAGCCACTTTCATGCATTGGAATCAATGCATGTCGTGTCGAATGTGTTCATAATATCTTTACGTATGATGCAGAGTATACTGCTTGTTTTGTGGTATTTAACGGGTATCAGACTCATTTGTTATTCCATAGGGAATGTTTTTTCGAAGGTCATTATGCGTAGAAGGAATTCGCGTCAATTTCATCATGGTTGTGCAATCGAATGGCCAACAGAAATGTTTGTGTATTTTTTGTTTTCATGCGGAATTTCAAATATCTATCCAGAATTCGGTGTACGCCCACAAAATGTCGTCTGTCACGTCGCTTTCTTCTTCATGTCTGCTCATTCTTTTCTACAGTAACCATGGTTCTATCCGTGTTTTATTCCTAGTGTGCACCTTTATGACCACAAACCCTCAACTATGTTTCATTTACACGATTTAGAACTTCTTCAATAAAAGTAGCGATAGAAGAAACAGAAAGAAAATTGATATACTTATACGTTCTTATAAACTGATCTTCCTAAGCTGGTGCGAGGTTACTATAGGCCTTCGTTGTCGTTGTCGTTGTTGTTGTTGTTGCTGTTGTTGTTGTTGGTCGATGGCTGACTTTCGGCCGTTTCCTCAGAGCCATGATGTTACGAGTGGGGCTCGAAACTGTTTTTTTACGCACATTTCGACTTTATCATTACACAGAACAACTTTATTTGTTACTGCTCAGATGCCACCAGCTGATCAGTTCAAGCTTTTTGGTCCGAAAGTGCTTCCTCTTTATAGTTTCTACGTTATAAAAATGTTGCATGTTATTATCCTGAAAACAACATTGTTTCTTCTCAGCAATTCTACCAATGGGAGCGGATGGCACAGTGGTAGTGATGTCAGCACAAGAACGATGCCGGTTCGATCCCGCTCCGTGTTAAGCAGGGTTACCATCGCTCCGGGATCGGTAAATTGGTACCATACTTGTTCGAGAAAAAATCACTCCCTGCAATCAAAGTGGTGACACTCTAGCCAAGCTAGATCAGCATTACAGGGAGAATTGAGTCGATCAGCATGCACGACGTTCAAGATGCAAGGAAAATCCTCGACTAGTAGCTGGAATGCACATTGACGGATGCGAAGACACGAATGGGATTTCGAAAGTGCTGAGATGCGCACAAGAAGTGTAAAAGAGGGATCGCATGAAACAGATAAATAAAACCCACGACCGACTTTCTGTTGACCTCTGCATTGATCAAGTAATTCTTCGTATCCTTGTTGAGCAAACGCGAGGTGTTACTTTTATTCTTTATTCACGAGTATGCTGACGTTTCGGCGGATTTCGCCTTCCTCAGAGCCTGGAAAGGTCAAGTTGACAGCAATCTATTCGGCCAAACACCTCCATAACCAAGCAGAGAAAACGCTAAACCAAGATTTCAATCACATTGAACACAGAATAGTTTCTTTGCACATTCACCGCTTTCTATGAGGCTTCCACTGAGTATGTCGCGTGGAGATCAACCCAACCAGATAAATGAAATTCTATCAATAATGCGACAACATTGGTTGGTGCGTGCCACTCCGTGTGTCATTCTGACTTCGCATGATGTTCTAGCAGCTTCCACTGCGATTACGTACGTAGTGCGCTCACAACGAGAAGTACAAAAAAAGTGGTAGCTCTAACTTTTATTGATTATTCATCTTTTCATAGCAGATTATTATGTGAAATACTACCACTAGGACACTGAGACACCAGTAAAATTCGGAACATCGGGTGCTCTTCGAACTCGCGATTTTGTAGGAACGCATGCGCTATCCACTGCACCACAGAGGCCTTCATTCCGCCTTTCTCTCGTTTAGTTTTTTCTCCTAACGGTGATATGAGCAATTGCCGGATAATGGGACTGATTTGAGGAGCACAAATCACCATTGGATTCAGTTTAATTAGGAAAACGGGGAAAACGGTGATTTCGACTGCAGTTTCAGCTTGACTAATTTCAACGCCGCATTGTGCTAGCCAGATCATTCCTATTGACGGGTGATTGCCGATAGCACCGTTAGGGTGGGAAACTGGCCGAGAGAAAATTGGTAGGTTTTGGTTTCTAATGGTTGCAAAGCCTACTATTTCTATGAAAGATGGGGTTTTCTGGTGAAAAAACCATATTAAAATACTATATACTACAGTGATCCAACAGGATAGTCGTATTGTTAGCCTTGTTAGGATGAGGAATAATGACTGGAGTGCTTCTATTCCGCTAGTACCCACTATTGATTGTCACTTGGCAGCCTTCGCCCCCGATGTGTTCCGCTAGCCGTCGGCTGGCCGGTGACCATTGTCACGTCTACGACATGCAAATGAAAGTTGGCAATGAGTACTTCTTTTCTTCAAGAGCGCCTTTTATTAACGTCGGCATCGCTGAATAATTCGTGCTTTCTTGTCAAATGCAAACGAAATTGTTATTATACTCTTTATTGTTCGAATCTAACGTTTTGGCAGATTTCGCCTTCTTCATAGCATAGAAAGGCCAAGTCAACCGCAATCCATTCATGCAAACACCTCCATAACTTCAGCAAAAAGAAACCATCATACCTAATTTTGAATCATATCGAATATAAAACAGCTTCTTTAAACACTCACCGCTTCTTCAAATACTCACCGCTCTCATTGAAGAAGCTACTTCATATCTACTGCAATTGGGAGGTGTTTGGCTGACTACGTTAACTTAACATTCTCAGGTTCTGAAGAACTCGAATCAACGCTGACTAAAGCACGTTTCATTTAGTTGTCTTTATTGCTTGTCCTTCATTTTTATTAGCGGTTAACCTAATTTCGCTAAGGGTTTGTTGACCATATTATTGGAAGTCAGTTATAATTCGTAAGACCGACTTTATGTTAACCTCGGTTTTGTTCTAGCAGTTATTGTTCTCTAAAGAGACGAAATACATTAACCTTTTTCGAGGAATTGTACTAGAAAATACCGTCACTTGTGTTTTTATTTTGTAGGTGATAGCGCATTGAACCTTAAGTGTTTTTAGGTAGAAAGCTGAAGCTGCGTGTTGATATCGGTAGGAAATGACACTGGCAGAAGACACGGAATGACTGACTGATTGGAACGAAAACGTGACACCCGACACCTTCAGACCATTGCGTTCTGCACTACAGATTCGGAACAAAGGTCTGGTATGATACCCTAATGTTACTTAAAAATTTACAGCAAGAAACCTGAGTAAGTAAATTTGACGTTGCTGTCCTTCATTATGCCATAAACCAGAACAATAAATCATCGAAACGATGGTTACAATATTAAGAAAACCTTTTTTCATAAACCAGATGATTAGATTTAGAAACGTCAACTTTAACAGCTTAATACTACTTAGATTTTTTTGGCGCAGATTCGCCGTCAATGTACCTGACGAACCGTTTCGGCACAGAGCCACCTACCAATCATGTACTAGCACTAGCAGTAGTAAACACCTCATGGAAGAAACGTAATGTCCTAAACTCTTTGGAAGAACTTAAGAACATTTCCACCTAATAATATTTAAGGTTCAATGAGCTATCACCTACAAAATAAAAGCACAAGTGACGGTCTATAATGCTGAGATATTTGCAAAACTCCAGACCGCAGTGACCGTTGACGGGTGATTGCTGATGGCAAAAGATCGATAGAACTAGCTGAGAGACAGGCGAAACAAAGGACCCGCATGGTGTTTCGGTGAACGCGTTGCTTCCCGGAAAGGACAATAGCACGTTCGTTCTCCACCACAGACACCTGCGGTCTGGAGTTTTGCAAATATCTCAGCATTATAGACCGTCACTTGTGATTTTATTTTGTAGGTGATAGCTCATTGGACCTTAAGTGTTATTAGGTGGAAATGTTCTTAAGTTCTTCCAAAGAGTTTAGGACAGCTCTGTGCCAAACGGTTCGTCAGGTACATTGACGGCGATTCTGCGCCAAAAAAATCTGAATAGTATTAAACAGTTAAAGTTTACGTTTCTAAATCTGATCATCTGGTTTATGGAAAAAGGTTTTCTTAATATTGTAGCCATCGTTTCGATGATTTATGGTTCTGGTTTATGGCATAGTGAAGGACAGCAATATCAAATTTACTTACTCAGGTTTTTTGCTGTAAATTTTTAACTAACGTTATGGCATCATACCAATCCTTTGTTTCGATTCTGTAGTGCAGAACGCAATGGTCTGAGAGTGTCGGGTGTCACGTTTTCGTTCCCATCAGTCATTCAGTGTCTTCTGCCAGCATCATTCCCTACCGATATCAACACGCAGCTTCGTATAGGAATTTTCTCGACCGTTTTGGTACGGAGATTCCTCCAGCGATTACGTATCTATACATAATGATTCTTTAGTGGGTTTGTACTTAGCGTTAAACTTCTGTGTGTGTCCATTTTCTCGTCTCCTCAATATTTCTATGCTTTGTGATTTTCCGGGTGAGGTTTTTGCGCCCTATTAATCTTTCATCTTTAGGTTATTTTTGGTAAAGAGACTATCTGAAGTAATGTGGGTTCACTTATATGCTTGAGACAAGAGAAGAGCAGAAGTGGATCAGATTTAGACTTCATTCAACTGTATCACGCTATTGTACAACAGTTAGAAGTAGAAACAAACTAGTTAGATTTTTTCGAAATATTCCAATTCTTTCTATCCAGTAGATACTGCTTGTTTTGTATTCCTAATGTATGATTGGGTCCTCCCAACGGTTTACCGCCTCATCGTGGCTGGGAGGTGTTCCCGAGTGTTGGTCTGCGTTGTGTAGCGAGGGGATTCCTCCCCACGGCAGGGTCTCCTAAGCTGAGAAGGAGTCCGGCGTTTCCATCAGAAAGCCTAGCTAAGAGTAAACCAATACCAGGATCCGCCACCGTCCTGATATCAAAGTAGCATGGTGGCAAATCTCCCTCTGATCCACAACGGCTGCGACTCCCGTGGTGGTGAAGACCTGGGGCAAACTGGCCAGGCTGACCTCGGGATTCCAGGGAACCACACTGGCTTAACCAGGAAATCTCCGAAAAGTGGTGATTATGCTGAGGCCTGCACAACTAGTGAGGACGGGCCGCTCAAGTGTCAAGTATCAACTATGAAGTAATTTATGCTTGGATGTACAAAAGTCGAAAACTTTAAGCTATATTTTCTTTTAGACAATTGTCTTTTTCATTTTGACCAATGCAAAAGAAATGAAGTGCTCTTCACTGCTGTGAACTCAGTCCTTTCTAAGATATGCATTCAATCACCTCCAGACGATACTTAATGAAGTTGAATGCATGGCGCATCCCTCAGGGATTGATCAACGCCGACGGCTTCTTTTAGTATGATCCCTTACTCACTAATCTTCTTCTATGAGTGGTATCGACTTATTGGTTGCGGTCCAGAGAAGTGATTCAACTAATTTCAACCTTATGCTTGCCTGAGATGTGTGGGAATTCAGAAGATACGCTCACTGTTTTTGTTACAATCACTATATTATACCTTCCTTATATATATATCGATATATCCGTAGTACGAATATCCTTACGTGCCTGTGGATCGTAGGCTGAATGTTGTTTTGATCAAAAGTCTGCAACCGATAGAAGGTACATCGGAGGTGATCCGATGTTTTCGCTAACAAATAACTCACACATCTATTCGCTCACCCTCAGTATATGAATAGATGCTGCCTCACGACAAAGTTGTTCTAATTGTCCATGTGCACCCGTTTACTGAAATCGTAAAATATGAAGTGCCGTTGACGACGAGTGTAAAGAAGAGCTTACTGACCGCTTTCTTCATGGGGAATTCAGCCATAAGCTTCATGAAATCCCATGAACGAATCCGTTTATGAATGGATTTCAAACAGCATTGTATTGTGTGGAAGGGGTTCTGGATCCAAATGACTTGTGAAGACGTTTTTTCTAAGTATCCTTGTAGTACGTGTAGACCTATCTTCGCTACTTCTATTATAAAATTTATAAAATGAATCTTTTACCTTCATTGTTCATTTTGGATTAGAAACGTATTTCACTTCATGGATGCCACTTTCTTTACGTTTGTTTCCCTGTTTTGCAATATTTATTTCCAAACATTATCCGTAGCTCGAACGATGTGTGAGCTGAACAGCGTTCCTCTGTGGACTAAGATTTATTGATAAAAATCCATAGAGACCACCACTCTTTATTTCCTTCTTTAGGAGTGTGGCGTCAATCGTCTAACATCCACATATTTCAACATAAAAGAGTGTGTCCCATCTTGTTTACACTTGCGCTTTCCCGCTCTTTTTCCATCAGAGTGTGAACAGATGTGAATGCTTATCGTAACTGGTGTAGTGGTCAGTTGCTTGCTTTCATTGGAACGAAGCAACGAACTCTTTTAGGCTTGCATTGATTCCATCTCTTTTGCTGCATAAGGACTTTTCAACTTCTTAATCATTCATCGGTACTTCGATCTAATCTGTAGTGTTTTCCTGATAAGCAGACGCGAGGTTGTTAACAACAGGATTTATTCAGGACAAAAGTGGTTGACGTTTTGGAGATTTCACGTTCTTCATAGCCTGGAAAAGCCAAATTGATATGCAATCTACTCAGTCAAGCCCTTTCATAACTTCAGCAGAAAAAACTTGATACATAATTTTTTATAAGGACTTCCATTTATTTTTACTTGTTGTTTACAAACTTTTATGAAAATTCATATATCGAATTTTTTTCTGCTTAGGTTATGGTGCTGTTTGACTGAGTGGGTTGCGTGTTAAGTTTACTCTTCCAGACTCTGAATAAGGGGAAACCTCCGAAACGTCAGCGGGTATTGTACTGAGTAACTCTTATTGTTAATAACCTCATATGTGCTCATCACGGAAACAGTGAATTCATTGATCAGTAATATTTCGAAACCGACTTTCCTTGAACCTCGGTGTCACTAATCAATATGTATTCTTTCTTTGATGAGCTTACACAAGGTTGATAATGATATTTATTTATTTTCGGCTAACGTTTCGACGTCTTCGTCTTCCTCAGAGCCGATGATCCGAGTCGATGGTCCATGCTTGTTATTCGTCTCGACGTTGCAGTTTCGCCTTCGTGTCGAGTCAGGTCTTCCTCAGTGAGCCATCTTCTCGAAAATCATTGATCAGTGTCGCGTTTAATAGAAAGTCGGCCTTTGGAGTATCTGCAACGTTGCTTTCTAACATTCTAATGGAGGAAAACCAAGTTGTAAAATGAAAAGAAACTGGCTAGTCAGGGAATTTGGATGGATTCTCATCTAACTTCTTATCACTCTATCAGTCATAGTGGGTTCTTTATCGTCTAATAACTAAGGATTTTTGTGTAACACATCATTATGTCCATACTGCAAGTATATCGACCGGTTATTCAAATTTAAAGGAGAGTGTGCTAAGAAGTAGATGTGAAAAGCTAGGTTATAAGTATCGTTCATACAGAGCCAAGTCCATTCACAACTTTCACCATCATTCTTAAAGCAGAATAAGTAAGACATTTGGTCTTTTGTTTACTTGAAATTAGGAGTTGTACTGTTAAGCTAAGACTAATGAGTTCATTCCTAACTTCCAAATTTAGTACTTTCTATCTCATCGAGGTTGTAAAGGATGTTCTCGCTGTACTGTAACAATACGGTCCTCATTTCTTCTTGCTTGTACTGAAAGAACTGACGTTGCTTTGTATCATGAAACTTTATCCTTAGCTTTATCGTTATGAGTTTACTATTTTCCAAAGTGTTTGTTATGCTTGGTAGTAGCGAGATACTTTGATTTTTCGCTTTTTAGTGCTTTAGAAACCTTATTTCGATGCCTAAGAGTTATTAGAATCATATATCAGAATGGCAGTGGAGGGTTCGTCTACTAGGACTAGCAAATTGGTGCCAATACCACCGGATGGTGGTTGGGGTTGGGTTGTAGTGATGGGCTCGTTTTTCGTCCATGTGTTCGCTGACGGATTCGTGTACTCATTTGGTGTGCTCGTTGAAGTCCTCATAAAGGTTTGTTTACAATTTTTTAAAAAATTTTCACAAATGTTTCCATGTTTTCTAGTCAACAGTACTGTAATGCTATTATTAGTTCCAAAGTACTCTCGTATGATCCACATCGGCTCAATGACCATATCGCTTGATTGTAGTAAAAAAATAAAGAATGAAGCTCTCTCCATTGATCAGTCCCCGTGGGATGCGCCGTGCCTTCAATTGTATGATTGAATGCATATGTGGTCTTTACAATGACTCGCGGTGGCCTATTGATGTATCGAGTCAGTGCTGCTATCCTCGCAGCCAAGTCTGGTACCAATTTACCGATCTCGGAGGGACGGAGAGGCTTTTGAGCCTGGGGCACGGGGATCGATCCCTTGTGTATTGCAGGGTGCCACCGACCATTGCGCTACACGCTTAATTGTATTATCTTTCCAAAACCTCTTTTTCCATTCTTGT
Source organism: Angiostrongylus costaricensis (assembly GCA_900624975.1). Taxonomy (NCBI): domain Eukaryota; kingdom Metazoa; phylum Nematoda; class Chromadorea; order Rhabditida; family Metastrongylidae; genus Angiostrongylus; species Angiostrongylus costaricensis. The sequence continues at coordinate 101,497 of UYYA01004104.1, read as the reverse complement.
CGCTCACCGATGCTATCGGTTGTTTTGTTTCATCCAACGGCCTTATATGTACCAGCGTCAAGAAATCTAAACGAGTCGTGAGCTCCTTTCGAAATCCGCCGAAATGTTAGCTTTTCCATCAATGAAGAATGAAGTAATGTCTCGTGTTTGGTTAACAAGAGTATAAAGAATTATTGGATCAGTGCTGAGGCTAATGGAAAGGCCATTGTGGGGTAAACTGCTTCGTTCTCTAGCATCAAAGTAAAAACTTTTCAAAAAACAAAGTATTTGAATTTAGGGTGTGGGTCCTCCTGTTTGACTTAGATGCAGCTATGCTTTATTGCTTAGTTTTCTGTCTCTAAATATATCTCACTATACACTACCATTAGTTAGCCGTAAGGTAGTTGTGTTGCTTGCAGTTTGTGGAAGGCTTTCTTTAGGAATTCAATTCGGATAATACGGTATGTGCGATGATTATTTCACTACTGACTGGTCTTACACTTGGAAGTGGACCGTTGGCATCCGCTGTGTGTAATAAATACGGATGTCGGACAACAACAATTGTCGGAGCTTTCATTGCTTCTATTGGGTACGTCTTCTTAGTAAATGCTTTTATTTTTTTTAATTGTATATGTAGATGCGCCATGTCGTACTTTGCGACGGCAATGTGGCATATTGTCTTCTCAGTCGGAGTGATAATGGGTATTGGATTTGGTCTCATGTACTGTCCGGCCATTGTCATTGTGACAATGTATTTCGAAAAGTATGTTTAATTGATCAATCCTTTTCTTCTATTTTTAAAGGAAACAACCATAATGGTGCTGAGATATTCGCAAACCAGATCGCAGGTGTCTGCAGTGGACATCGAACACACTATTACCTTTGCCGGGCTTGAAATTCTGCCGTGAAAATTGTAGTAGGCAGCAGATAAAAAGTTAACATTGTGATTTCTACTGCAGCCTCAGCTTAACGGGTTTAAATGCCGATTTGTGCTTCCCAGATGATTTCCGCCGACGGTTGATCGCCGATAGCACTGGCAGATAGGAAATTAGCTGAGGGACAGGTGAAACGAAGGATCCGCATGGTGTGATGTTGAACGCGTTAACCCCCGGAAAGAGTAACGTTTTCGGTCCTCACCGCAGGCATCTGTGGTCCGTAGTTTTGCAAATATCTCAACATCATTGTGGTTGTATTTCACGTGATACCATGCCTTGAAAAATTGTAGTAGGCAGCAAATGGAAGTTGATATTAAACAAATCTTTTCAACGTTTGACGTTGTTTAGACGTCGTTCCTTAGCAACTGGATTCGCTGTTGCTGGTGCTGGCGTTGGTACAGTGCTGTTCTCGCCAATCAATGAATACATTATCACTCACTATGGATGGAGAGCTGTGTTTCTTGCATTTCTTGGTATTAAGCTATTCGTGTTAATTCACACTTGTGCGTTTTTTGAAGTGTACTCCAGAAGAAAAGGCGAACCGCTTGCTTTGGGTTAAAAAATACTGGAGTTTCAGGAATTTTGGGGCTATGCGTGCTTTGTGGATGGACATTTCGACCCTTAAAATTTCGCGAAATCCACGACAGTGATGAAATTGACGACATAGAAGAAGCAAAAAAAGCTGAGCGTACTACTGTTGGGGTGATGTGATATTTGATAGCTATTGGTGTTGTAATGTAATAGAGTTTGTCTGTTGGTTTTAGGAGACTGTTGCGCTGCTGACATATGAAAAGCAGGTTAATTCGAATGGCCTTCAAGTTTTGAGAGATGCGAAATCACTTGTGGATATTTCACCTACTGACGCTGAAGAGCGTGAGTACATTCTTATCCGATTTCCATTTGCTAAAAAAGATTTGGGCGCGTGTTCGGCGCGCCCTGCAATACACACGAGATAGAGCCCCGCGCCCCAGGCTCACCAAGCTGTCCATCCATCCTGGGCCAGCAAACTGATACCAAACTTGTCTGAGAGGATGGTAGCGCTGGCTCGATGCATCGGTTGACCACGGCGAGTCATTGTAAAGGCCAGATTTGCATTCAGTCACCTTCAACGGTGCTTAATAAAGTCGAATACGTGGCGCATCTCCCAGGGATTGATCAATGCCGGGAGCTTTATTCTTTTTTATTCTTTTAAAGAACGATTCTACCTGTTCGTTATCCTACAGGACTTAAGTTGTGTGGCTGATAATCACTACTATGCAATAGCGGCAGTTTAGTACTGAATTATTTCTTCAGACCAAACTAAAAGGCGGAAACGTTGTGAGACAGTCGGTGAAAGAGATGTGGGATACCTTAATAGGAAGGATGTATTCTACACCGGATCTATTACAAATGTTACTGAGTTCAACGAACATCCTGACAAATTTAGGTAAAATTTTATAGTCTGTCTTTGAAAATAACAAATGAAAGCGGTTTCAAAAAACATTACGGTAATTCGTATTTTGAGGTCCACAGGGTCGTTGCACAGGCGAACGGCGAGTGTAACAGTTTCTGTGTCTGCTGAAAAGTTGAAAGAAGTGAAAGAAGCGAGTGAAGAAGTTTCAGAAGATAATAGCAATACTGACAATACAGAGGGTAAACATATGTTTAGGTTAGTTGTTTGGCTGTATATTGCTTTTAATTTATTGAGTACTAATTCTTCTTAGGACGATATCAAAGATGCTCTCTCTTTCTCTTCTTCTTGACCCGATATTCCTCATTTTTGCCATATCGAATCTTTTAACATCGGTTGGCTTCAACTCTCCACTGTATTTTTTGCCTTTGCATGCAACGAAAGGTGTTGGGCTTGATACGGTCAGGTCATCTCGAGTTCTTTCCGTTTTTGGTGAGTGGTTGTAATTCTTCTAATACGTTCGCGTTACTTCTCTGTTTGTGATTACTCTTTCTCAGGGTTGTGTAACACTCTTGGTCGTATCGTGTTCGGCGTCGTTGCTGACCACAGGCTGCCACTGCCATACGGGTTTGGAGAAGATACAGCCAGGAATAGGCTTTGGATATATAACATATCACTTTCGGCAAGTTTTGCTCATGTACACGAACTAGCTACTCGGCAATTAAACGAGAAAGCTTCTTTCCGTTATAACATCATTATGACTGGTTGTGGTATGTGCTGCACAACGACAAAAAGCCATGAATTTGTCTGTATATATATATATATATATATATGTATATAAATCACATATGTTTGTTCATGTATATGTTGGGGGCAGATAGCACAGTGGTAGTGATGCTGATCATCATGAGCACGGTGCTGGTTCGATCCCATTCCAGATTCACCAAGCCTATCATCCTTCTATGGTCGGGAAATTAGTACCAGTCTTGTCTGGGAAGGTTTGCTATCTGAAATTCAAGTCAGAACACTCTACCGTGGTTGTCTCAGAACTCTAGGGAGAATCTATTCCACCAGCGTTCAACGACATTCATGACGAAGAGAAAATCTTGAAGCAGCAGTAGAACCGAGGCGTAAAAAGTTGGAGGACCTTCGCGGATGATGGATGGGAGCAAACGAATCGAATACGAGAAGTGCTGGGATCCGCACAGAAGTGTGGAAGACGGGTCATATAAATAAAAATATATATATATATTTGTATATAAATGTTTCATGCAGTATTGTTGCACTGTAAATGTAGTGATATCATATTTCATGTGAATGAGACATTTTACAGCTTTGCGGCGTGCTCACAGCATTCTGCTACCTCTGTTCTGATTTCATTTCGCTTTCTGTCTATGCTGGGCTGTTTGGATTTTCCATTTCCTCCTATATTTGCTTAACGAGTGTCATTCTCGTTGACATACTTGGACTCGAAAAGCTTACTAACGCCTTCGGTCTTCTTCTACTATGGCAGGTAATCACAAAGTCGTTAGAGTTAGTTTCGATGTAAATATCATAAGAATTCGTTTAATTCGGTTCTCTAAAAGTACTTCATTATTATTTTTTCTTGAAAAAGCACGGCTGAGAGAAAGTGAAACGAAGGATACCAATAGCGTGGTGGTGAACCCGTTAGCTTCCGGCGAGGGTAATAGCGTGTTCGACCCCACCGCATACACCTACTGTCCTGAGTTTTCCAAATATCTCAGCATCATTGTAGCTATATTTTGTTATTTTTCTCAACATTCGTTTTCCTTTCAGGGTATTGGGACGGTTTTTGGACCACCAATATCGGGATATCTCGCTGATCTAACGAACACCTACGTCTGGTCATTTGTGTTCTGCGGCGTCAATTTACTGGTGAGTTAGGCTTTTCCTGTTTTTTTAGGGGAAGTACGAAAATCTTCACTGCTATTTTTAAGGTATTCTGTTTTATAGGTCTCGGGTATGATGCTGTTTAGTATTCCATATTTTCGAGAGAAAAACACTAGACAAGCTATTCCACAGCATCCACCAGAGGATTTGAAACTTCAGGAGTGAAGTCGAACAGCTAAATACATAACGAGTCTGTTGTTTGTGGTTTTTTGTTTCTTTATATATTTTTTAATAATAATGATGTGTTGTTCATGTCTACTCATATCAACATTCCTTTTGGCGTGTACCACAAATGGTTATGATCCATTCCTAGCGCTTTTATGGTTATATGTATATTTGCCGGTTTTTCTTTTACTGAAATCTACTTCACTTTCATCTAGAATGCCTTTAGTTAATGAGAGTGTGTATTAAATGTTACTGTAATGGTTGTTGATTTTAACGAGACCATTTTGCCTTCCTTATCGAGAACTTTGGAAACTGCTTTGTCTCTATCTGTTCGTCTTCCTCGTCCTCTTTCTCGTTCTGTTCATCCCTTATTTTCCATTTTTTTTTCATGCTACCATTGTCATAACAATTCCATTGTTTCTGATCTGTTTGCATTTTGTTTTTTCAAACAGTTTCAAATTCACACATATTTGTTTTGCTTGACGAGATTTTTTATCTCCATACTCGTCAAGAATAATATTTCCATGAATGTGGACAGGTGAGCATATGCTAAGCGTTTTATTTCGTTCAGACAAGGTTATTTCGTTCAATTTCCTGATTTTCGATTACGTACTTGAATACTTGGACGGTCCGTCTTCACGAGTTGTGCGGACCCGAGCACATGTGCCATTCGTTTCTTTCTCTCGCAATCGTTGTCCGTGGTGGTGGTCTTGTTCGAGTATGGTAGCGCTTGCGATTCTGATACCGTGATCTGTAAAACTACTGCAGCTGCGGGAACAGCTGATTAACCATGTTTACGAACATATCCGCCCGTCGTGTAGGTGGTCGTCTAAGGAACGTTTGCATCCCTTTGGACTCCACTCTGCAGTTGTTTTCGTCCATCTGTCGTTTGTTCTTCTCATTATGTGACCGGTCCATCTATGTTTCGCTGTCGATGTATATTATCCTGGATCTCGAAGATATGACAGATTTCGAAGGTCAGAGTTTCGCATTCCGGCTACATATTGAGAGTGCCGATTATATTTATTTACGTGATCTTATAAACTGATCTTCTTAAGCTGGCGCGAGGTTGGTGCAGATCTTCGTTGTCGTTGTCATTGTTTTTGATGTTGTTGGTTGACGGCCGACGTTTCCGTGACATCGCCTTCCTCAGAACCTGGACGATTATTCGGTGGAAAAGAAAGGTTAAAATGTTAATGAAGATCAAACTTTCAAATAGACGCCATATTGAACGGAAAGGCCACTCACCGTGATGTTACGTGCGGGACTGGCCCACACGTAGTTCACGTGGAGTCGCGAGCAAGACACTTCCCGGGGTCAAAATATCATTTTGAAATAGGGAGCCAGGTCATGCGTGATAGTGAGGCATTCGTCCTTCCGGTTCATGTTTGGATTTTTGAAATTTATCCAAAACGCCTCAAGAGTCTTGCGCGTTGATGTTTTTGATTCCTGCGCTAGGATCCGCACATTCACTTCAAAACATTTCTTTTATGCGGACACAAAGTGGTCTACCCGTTTCCCCAATATGTTCCTCGCCGCATGCGTTACATGAGATCAAGTATTTTATAACCGTCTCTATGATCGTTTGTGGAGCTCAGGAAACTATGATCTGTCCCAACGGGGCAGACGGGATTGCATGAGTTTAGGTATAATATATTTGATCTCATGTAACGAATGCGACGGAGAATATATTGGAGAAGCTGGTAGACCATTTTGTGTCCGCATAAAAGAACATTTAGATGGGAAAACTAAAATTCGTCAGAACACTCCTCTAGGTGCACATAGGCCACAAAAGCACAACGGCAATGATTTCGAAGTGACTGTGCGGATCCTAGCACAGGAATCGAAGTCATCAACGCGCGAAACTCTCGAGGCGTTTTGGATAAATTGCCTTCGCATCGTGGGTTTTTCATGAACTGGGTCTTTCGATTTATGCGAAGTCCGATCTTTTCGCGCGCTTCGTTGAGCTTGTTGATCATAATCTCCGCTTCGTTGGTATTTCTTGAGAAGGTGACAATATCGTCGGCAAAACGAACGTTTGATAGGAATTTTCCATCAAAACGTATGCCTTTCTCATCCCAATCGGATGACTTCATTATCCACTGCAGTGCAGCACTGAACAGCTCTAGCGATATTGTGTGGCCCTGTCGATCCCCTTTTCTTATGGGTATTGTAAGAGGGCAATGGAAAAGCTGTATTTTCGTAGTGCAGTTCTGACACTCGAGTGGTTGCGCCTCATCTATGTCCTTGATATGCGCGAGAGGATAATCTTCGTCAAGAGCTTGTAGATTTACGATTATTGAGTAGTTTACTAAATATCTTGCTATTTTATATTTCTGTTAGTTAGTAGAAGTATTTTAGTGACTTTGTAGTTTAGAAGATTATATGGACGAGATCAGGGTTGTGTTACTTATTAGCACCAACGATATGCTCCCCTTTGTTTTGGTTGCCTTGGTAGAACAACTATGTGGTAGTCACTACTTATTGAAGAATAGAGTGACGATTGAGACATCTGAAGAAAGTCATTGTTCGTCAACCAAAGAGGCTCATCGAAGGGATTTAGTTTGAGATTCGTGCAATTGTGTGTGCACGGGTGAGTATAGTCCTCCATTCTATACATTTAACAAGAGTTGCGGTTGGTCTCCACGTGAAATATTTAGTGGAAGACTCATAGAAAGCGGTGAGTGTGCAAAACCTCTGGGTTCAATGTGATTGAAATTTTGGTTCAGCATTTTCTCTGTTTGGTTATGGAGATGTTTGGCGGTGTAGATTGCAGTCAACTTGACCTTTCCAGGCTCTGAGGAAGGCGAAATCCGCCGAAACGTCAGCTAGTACGTAAATAGAGAAATAAAATAAAACCTCGTGTTTGCTGAACAGAACTAGAAAGAATTATAACAAGAGTATAACACAACATACCCTGCCATTAAGAAGAAAAAGGCAGTAAATAAAAGAGTTAAGATTGTGATTATAACGAGGCCTCAGCTTAACTGGGTTCAATGCCGATATTGGCTCCCCAGATCAATCTCGTTGACGGGTGATTGCTGATGGCGAAAAAAGATCGATAGAACTAGCTGAGATGCATGCAAAGCGATGAGGAGACCCGGATGGTGTAGTGGTGAAGTGCGCTGCTCCCCGGTAAGGACAACAGCGCGTGTTCGTTCCCCACTGCATACACCTGTGGTCCGGAGTTTTGCAAATATCTCAGCACTTCATACGAATTTTAACAAGAGTGTCATGACTGATGAGGACATTGCTCGGGTCTTGTCCGTATCATTTCAAAACTCCACTGCTTGTTATTCATGAGCAGGGTTGACTACAGAATTATTGGAAAGTAGGATTAGAGTAAGGTTTAGATATGCCTCTTTTATTGAAAATTCAGTAAGAATTCTACGAAAAAAGGATTTAATCCAATAAGACTGGAGCCGTGAGGATTCGTTCGGGTTTTGTAACATTTTATTAATTTTATGCGTTTGGATTCCTTTGTTTGGTTGGAATTTCTAGGTCAGAGACGGTTTTCTCTTGGGTGGTCTAAAATGATAATGTCTGATATCTACCTGCCTGGGGAATTTTCAGTGAGAACTAGAGGACAGTGAACACAAGTGGAAGACTATAAAATATGTAAGTTTCAGAGCGTGGTGTTGCAGGTGTTTTTTCTATTAATTTTTGTTTCAGGTGACCTGTCATCACATCTGCTCTGCAGATCCCAGCTCTTGCGTTCGATTCATGTCTTGGAATTCACCGTCTGCAGTGGTCTTCCAACATTTGCTTGTTGATCCGGCTAATCTTTGAGGGTTTCATGCTGTTTATGAATTTTGTGAAATGCTGGTCGAGGCCGTTATCCTTACAGTGTTGGAGATAGCTGAGCTAAGGTTTGCCACATGGAATGGGAAAGCATTGGGTATAGTCGAACTAGCTCCTTCGCTCCGTAACCGACGGCACCACTAACCACTGCGCTATACCCGCCACGATATAGGTGTCCACTTGCAAAAAATTGAGATAGTGTCAATTTTTAATTGCAAAACTATTAATTCCAATACGGGTGCCTTCCGTGCGCTTGCGTTTGGCGCACTGCGACACACATGGGATCGATCTCTGCGCCCGTGACTCACCAAGCCTTCCATCCCTCCGCGGTCGGCAAATTGGTATCAGACTTGTCTAGGAGTATAGCAGCACTGGATCTATACATCGACAGGCCATCGCGAGTCATTGTAAAGGCCAAATATCTATTCAATCACCTCCAACGATGCTTAATGAAGTCGAATGCATGGCACATCCCTCAGGGATTGATCAACGTTAAGAGCTTCATCCTTTATTTTTATCTGTTGTGGTCAATAGCGCTCCTGTTAAGCTATCTGATTACCGCAGAGGATTTTCAATTATTTTTATTGTGTGGCTCGACATCTCATGTATCACGGTTCCTAGCATCCACCACTCACGAACGTCTCGAACGTCTTCGAACCTTTTTGCACGCGGCTTCGTCTGATACTAGAAAATTAGATTAGGATTTCTTTGTCTTCGTCATGAATTGAATGCTGGTCAAGTGAATGCTCACTGTAATCCTAAGATGGCTGTACCGGAGCATTTCCGCCTAAAATTGAAGGAGTTCACTTGCTTCGGACTAGTTTGGTACCATTATCCCAACCTCAAGAAATGAGAAATTTTGTTCACCCTGGGTGGTGCCGAACTAGCCTCTGGCTAGGTTGGGCTGTCCGCGTAATGAATGGGATTACTACACTGCGGTAATCGCTCAGACCGTAGCAGATTAACGTACATGAATGAATTTTTAGTTAAACATTCGCTAATTCTTTAATATCTTGACGGAGTGCTTGTGAGTGTTGCAATTCGAAAAATAGCGAAAGAACTTTTTCATCATTTGAAAGAGAGAAAATAAGTGCGAGTCCACTCTCAACGCTACCTTATCCAGTCGAGTGATGCTCTAGTGAGAGTATAGAATTTGGTAAAAATTATTAGGCTATTCGGAAATTAATTTACGATTTCTGGTTTTATTTTTTCTCATTTGTTTTAGCAACAACTTTTGTCGAATCCCACAATATTATGTGATATTAAAAAGCTTGTTTCATACACGCTATTTATTGAATTACAAATTATATTTTTGGCAGTTTTTAAACGTTAGGACCTCAATGGTCAAGACAGCAAGCCGTTTGGGCAAATTTATTCCACGAATTCGAAATCAGATGTGCCCAGCGCAAAGGGCTGGAAAAGTCGACGACGTATTAGAAGTGACGAACGCACTAAGAGACTGTGAATTGGGGAGTTTCCTGTTTGCGAGTTCGAAAGTGGGTGGCCGCAGATGTGCTTTTGCTAATGACGAAGCTGAATGCGATGTGTCCCTGCAAGCAAATACATGCACAACAGTTCGAGAACTCGTAAACAAACTAGATTTGAACATCTCACTTGTTTTGGAGCACTTGAAGAGCATCAGATGGTCGTAGAAATTCAAAAAATGGTGCCACACGAATATAACGACATCAACGAAATCGCCGTTTTGAGGTATTGTCGACGCTTACTGTCCAACTATAACGGGCCATTTCTCTGTTGTATTGTAACATGCGACAATAAATTGATCCAAGGACAACTGGCTACGACTAAGTCGGTGGTTGGATCGCAGCGAAGCTCTGCAGCATTTTCCAAAGCCGGAATTGCACGCTGACAGTTTGATGGTTTGCGGCTGGTTTGCTCCAACGCACCTTCCTAACTACTGGTGAAATGACTACGGCGACGAGTTAAGTTTATCAAGTCGACAAATTTCACCGGCAACTTTGACGACTGCACACTGCAGTGGCTAACAGAAAAGCATTAATCCTCCTCCACGATAACACACGGCGATGCGCCTTAAAGCCGATGCTGTAAAAGTTGGACAAACTGGAGTATGAAACTCTGCTTCATCTATCATACTCGCTTCTACCGAATGTTACTGTTTCAAGCATCTCGACAACTTTCTATGAGGGAAATGCTACAGAAATTATACTGAGTCCGAAATTACCTTCAACGACTACTTCCAGAAATTTAGAGTTTTATGCAACCATAATAGATATTCTTCTTCCCTGTCGGAAAAAATGTTTAGATTGTAATAGTTTTTATTTCGACTAATGAAGTTTATAATGAACTGAGATATACCACCTTGAAAACACAGGTTGAAATCCGACATTGATCTTCGAGCAACCTAATACTGCAGTCTAGTGAAAACCGTCAAACCTCTGCTCTATCGAGCTCCTTTAGCACAAAGTCGTCTTGTGAAATTTTATGAAGCAACACTAAAGGAAATATGCGACGCGACTACATTGTATTGAGCCATACATCCAGTGAATGGTAATTCAATGTCATTTCTAAGATCGCGGTAAGGAAGGGCCATCGTTTAAACTGATTACCTGATTACTGATTAATGGATTACCCTACTAATTCCGACTTATGTGCCTTGCCATTTGAAGCAACACGCCTTCCTACTCCATGCTATGCAGCGGAAACGTAAGATAATGTTAAGCAACGATGAAAGGACCGGATAAAAATGCACGAGGCACGCAAGCGAAATCGGCTGGAAAACAGCGAATTCAACGCCAATCCAGTTTTCGTACTGTAGATTCTTGAAGAACATCCAGCCTTTAGGACATAGCGAAATAAGTGAGCATAAAAGGGTAAAGGATAAAGCTTTTGACGTTGAGAAATCCCTGAAGGATGCGCTATGCATTCGACTCCTTTAGGTACCCTAGAGGTGATTTAGTGCATATCTGGCTAATATTACCATTCTGTGGGGCATATAGAATTGGTTAGTGTTTTTCTCCTCCCAGACAAGTCTCTAATTTTCCCATCTTGACGAGATATACATTCATATACTTACTTGGTACTTGATACTTGAACGGCCCATCTTCACTAGTTGTGCTGGCCCCAGCATAATCTCCATTTTTCGAATATTTGCTGGTTAAGCCACTGTTGTTCCCAGGAATCCCGCAGTCGCCCTGACCAAAGTCTGCCTCAGGTCCCCACCACCACAAACAGTCGCAGCCTTTGTGGATCAAAGGGATAGTTGCCACCATGCGACTTTGATACCAGGACGGTGGTGGATCCTGGTATTCGTTTACTGTTAGCTAGGTTTCCTGATGGAAGCGCCGAACTCCTTCTAAGCTTGGGAGGCTTTGCCAGGGGATGAGTCCAGATGAAGCACAGCAGCCCAGCATCCAAGAGCACCTCCCAGCCACGATGAGGCGGTAAACCGTTGGGAGGATACATAATAAGTACATATATAATAAATAGTACAATTGTGTTCTATGTATTAAGGAGCGGAAAGCACAGTGGTAGAGTATCACGAGCACGGTGCTGGTTTTTTCCCGCTCCGGACTCACCAAGCCTTCCATCACTCCAGGGTCCAGAAATTGGTACCGTTCTTGTTCGTGAAAAATTACTCTACGCAATCCAGTTGGGAACGCTTTGGCTCGGCTATCTCAGACCTCCATGCAGAATCTTCTCGACCAGCAATCCGCGACATTCAGGATGAAATGAAAATCCTCAAGATGCAGGCGAAGCTACACGTAAAAGTTGGAAGGCCTTCGTGGGTGATGAATGCGAGAAAATGAAACGAAAGTGAGGAGTGCTAGAATCTGCAGAATAGATGTGAAGGACTGGTCGTAAAGATTTTAAAAATAAAAAGACTTAATATAGCATCATTGCATGATAAAATAATGGGCAATAAATAAAAGTTAAGCATGATTTCGACAGCTGCTTCAGCTTAACTGGGTTCCATTGGCGACTTGTGTTCCCTGCTTATTTTCGTTGACGAGTGATTGCTGGTAACACAACGTAAAAAATGGCTGAGGAAAAAGCAAAGATAGGGCCTTGGTTAGTGGCCTGGATAGAAGGTGAGCCTCCGGAGAGGGTAATCCTGATTCAAAGCTCGATTGACGTTCCGAATTTTACTCATGTTTAGCCGTTGTGATAGGGAGTCTTTCACTCACATATTGAAAGTTATAAGCAAATGTCGAAAACCACTAAGTAATTTATGAACCATCCAAATACATCAGCCAACAAGCAGCGTACAATATTTTAAAAACCCCGACTTTTCCTTAACCTCGGCATAACTGATCAATATCTATATAACTTTCTACTTAACGCCTATTATTTATATAAGAAACTATTTTTTTTTCTGGTTTAGAAAAGCTGACTGAGAGAAAGGCGAAGTAAGGGCCTCAGTGGTACTATGGGTAACACGTGAGCTTCGTGACGGGTAATCACTGGTTCGAAACCGGCTTGAGGCCTGAGTTTTGCAAATATCTCAGCATCCTTGTGGTTGTATTTCACTTAATAAATATGTGTTCTTTTATTACTAGGGAAGCACGAAGTCGGCAAAAAAACTCTATTCGACTAAACTTTTGGTGCCTTCCCGTTGTTCAAATCCGACTTGATCTGTGTCGATTGCTCCACAACTGTTCGTCCTCGCTATGTGGGTTTTTGTTGTAGCATCGGGTCGCATTCGATGGAATGGAGCTGGTATAACACCGCGTTCTGCGGGATGCGATTCCACCATGAAAACGGATTTGAAACGCTAGCCGAATAAAGTTCCTCTTTTTATGAACTCTGTGCAAGTTAATCAGTGAAAGAATGCATATTGATTAGTCATGCTGAAGTCAAAGAAAAGGCGCTTCTTTAAAATTTTGTACGCTGCTTGCTAGGTAGTAGTGTAGCGGGATAGTTTACAGGTTGCTTATTAACTTTTCAAATTTGCTTACCGTACTTTTTTTCATGAGTCAACGGCTGGAGTAGTCACTGATCGGATTCTGCGCACGGCCTTATCAAGACTTCCATACCTCTGGGATCTGCGAATTAGTACCAAACTTGTCCGCGAAGATAGTAGCGCTAATTTGACGCATTCGAGTTCCGTGATTTATTTTGTTAACCAGATATGCATTCAATCGCGTCTAACGGTGCTCAGTAAAGTCGAATACGTGATACATTGTTCAGGGATTAATCAACACCGAATTCTTTATCCTTATCCATATTTACTTCCATTGAGAAACACAATACAATACAACGCTAGCTGACGTTTTGGCAGTATCGTCTTCTTCAGAGCCGCTTTTTCGTGACTTCCAATGAGTAAGTTTCGAACAGCTGATTCATATTCCAATGTCGAGGTTAATAGAAAGTCGATCCTGGGAACTTATCCATATAATCCATTGCTTGATGAATGTCTAGATTGCGTCTAACAGCTTTTGCAGTAAAGTTTTAGCCACTACTTTTATTTTATGCTAGTACTTCATTATAAATGTAGACTTTTCCACTTGATTTCTGCTGAAGTATTCGAGTTCGATCCTTAGTTTACCTTATAACCTGGTCCGATTTTACTACCTGGTCAATAATTGAATTTGCCGGATCGGTCCCATTTCAACATCTTTTTTTCAAGTAGTGCCATCTTTTCTTAAAAGATCTTCACTTTCTTTCTGCTATTCACGACGTTCGGTGCAAGGTTTAATGCAACCTACAGTACGAAATACGATGGTAGTTTTTGTGCAAACAGCCATTGCTACTTTGTTAACGTTTCGGGCTCTTTATTCATACTTCTATTGCAGTAATCTTTATCATGTGTTTGTTGTTTGGCTTGAAGTTTCTTATTTGATGTGGACTGCACTTTTATGCTACAGCACCAGAAGTCACGCGCTGCCTAGGCTATGGTGGCTTTTCAGTGTTGAACGGTGCTACGACTGACCATAAGCTGCATCTTTTTCATCGTCTGAAAGCCTTTTTTCACTTTCCACTTTTTATTTCATTTATTGACTCCATATTTCCCAATCTAAAAGGAAAAAGGCGATGAACTAATGAATATGTCTTCAAAAAACTCTCTCTCTCTCTTCTTTAAGCCTTTGTGTTCATTATGTTCTAAGTAAATTTACTTCGTCTGAATTCAATTACACTACTTGGAACTTAGAGTAATGTTCCAAGTAAACTCCAATCGACAATAATTGCCTGTGACAAGGAAAAATTTGGGAAAACATTTGATGAAAGAACGTTGTCTTCAATGTTCAGCACAAGATCACAAGCTATTGCCACTCATGTGCCACCACAGTGTCGTCGAGTAAGCTTTGCAGTCTGGAAACAAGCTCATTCATCCTGGCGTTGTCATCGGGTTTTCCTCTTCGAATTATCGAAGTTTGAGACCAGAATCCTGCGGCGAACAAGGTTAGTCCACATGTGTACGACAGTGTACGGTGGTAATCATCCTGAATATACATAAGTTTATCCTTACGATTTTAGTTCTGTTCCAGAAAGTCTTCATTATTATGTACGGTCTATAACTCATCTATGAAAGATAAAAGACCAATTTTCGTTTATCGAGGGTTATGCACTCACTTCTAGATCCTTAAACGAAAATGGCATTTCTTTATGAATTTCTGCCATTTTTCCCTGCATGCTATCAAAGTAGTATTTGAGAAGTGTACGTGTCATACGTCTTCGGGTTTCCACAGAGCAGGAAGTAACTAGTACTCTTTGAAGATCTTCAGTCTGAAGTTCAAATTCAGTTTATTTAGTATATGAGGAATGATAAGTAACTTTGATATTATTAGCCGCTATGAAAGATGACGCTACAAAGTGAGAGTATAGCGCAGTTGTTAGAGGTGTCCTGCAACATACACCGATCGGTCACTTGTTCGATCCGGCGAGCAGGACTTACCAAACCTTTCATCCCTACGGGATAGACAAATTGGCACCACATTTGTCTCGGAGGATAGCTGCACTGACTTAGTATATTGGTTGGCCACCGAAAGTGGCTATGTATAGGCCAAGTATGAAATCGGCCACCTTCACGATACTTAATGAATTCGAAAATATGGCGCTTTCCTCAGGAATTGATCAATTCCGAGAGCTTAATTGTTTATCTCTTTTCCATCATATACTTTACAGTTGCACCGCATCGCAAAAATTCTTCGATTTCATGAAGTCATGCAGTGATTTGTCAGTGAACACCGCGCGAAATGGCTCTCCTTGCAACTGATGTGGGTATATTTTAGTTGTCACTCTGCGTTTTCAATGTGGAATTTTCTCCTTTCTTTCATATTCTTTACCCTAGCTGACAATAAGTTTGGCATTTCGACTGGGAAATCTGCTAAAAGTAAACTTGTGCTGCGGTAGGCTTAACTGTTCGTGGCAACGTCTTTCCATAAACAATGTAACGGTATCACGGCAAAAGTGTGATGTTCGCGCACCTTTGCCTCGAGAAGCAGGAGCTTTGATGGATGGACTACTGTGGTTTACAGATGCTTGTTCGAATGCTCAGTAATTAATGAGATTGCAGATGGTGCAGGTGACTGTGGTACGATAGATACGGTGGCGCCTTGATAGATAAGTCAGTGTTTCATTTCTTGTTGGAAAAAAAGTTTACTATAATATTTAAGCGACCCTGAGGGGACAGTAGTCTGATAAGTTTTAGGTATATTGAGACTATGGTTTTAATCAACTATTGTAGCGTGTTGGGGAGCAGTGGCGCAGTGGTTGTGATGCTCCTCGTCACGACCACTGTTCTGTCCTAAGTTCGTAGCGAGCTCGCTAATCCTGTCGTCTCTAAAGGTTTGCAAATTGGTACCAGATTTGTCTGCAAAAAAAAAGCAATCCTGGTGAGAACGCCTTAGCACGCCAATGTTAGAACTTCTGGAAGAATGCTCTCGGCCAACATTCAACCGATACTCATAAAGAAGTCGAGAATTCTCAAGCAGCAGTCGAACCCACACGCAAAACGTAGAAGACTTTCGTGAACTAATGTGAGGAAACGAATCGAATGCAAGAAGTACTGGGATGGCAGAGTGGATGTGGAAGACGGGTCGTTTAAAATTAAAAAAATTGCAGCGTCTTTGACATATAATTATTGTGTCATCGAGAATTCCTAAAAATGAAGAAGCAGTAGAACGTTTTTCATTTGTATCACCTGTTCTCATATTGGCTTTCGAGTGCCTTGAGAGGAAGTTAGCAAGCTCTGGTTAGAAGTTAGATCTGGCAATGTCTTTCCTTTCATTCTGTTTCTTAGTGCATTCTGTTCGTTCGAAGGACTTGGGAAGCATCATTTTTCTTTCTTTTAATAAGCAAGCTATAAAAACCATATTTCTATTCTTTGATTCTTGAGAAGAAGTCTGACCATAGGCCCTTCTTAGTCTTCTTGTTGGTAGTCTTCTTGTAGGTCTTCCTCAGCTCGATGATCTTCCTTAAGTACAACTGATATTCTGTGAGATCAGCAGCAAATAATTTCGTCTCCTGGCTGCGGCAAATATGCATCAAGTGTGCACCCCACCCGATCGTCAGCATCTTGGCTTACACGGTTGCGTCTCTAATCTTCTGCTGTCGAAGGAGATCGTGACGTTGGATTCCCTACATTACTCGTGCGATTCAAGATGCTCCGAATGTCACGCTCTCAGAAGTAAATTCATGAACACTGAGTGGTTTTTCAGTCTGTTTGCGTGGGTTTCGGATTTGCAAAGCGTCCTTCAGAACAGTGAGATTAGTAGACTAGGAAAAATTGGGTAAAAATATGGGCTTCTTTCGCGCTTTTTATCGAATTCTTGATGCGCTTATATGCGCTGCCAACTGCCCGTTTTACCCAAACGGTCTTATATGTAATTTTAGGAGATAGCCATTCTGTTGAGCATTAATGAGTGCAGTGGCGTCAAAAAACGAATCCCTACCCAAGACTACTTTTCTTTCAAGATTTCGCCAAAGACGGTCGCGTTCACAAACCGCCATGGAAATCGACCAGCATTCGTTTGTTTGGCTAATACATGATGTTACACGAACTCTGTCATCCGCGCGCCAAAAACAATCCGTTAGAATTGTATGTTATCGACTTTCGCACTTATTCCATTCTATCAAATTCAAAAGTTTTTGTATCAAATTCTCAAGATTAGCTGTAAGTAGTATCTTCAACGAGATGGCATATCCTTGCTAATGCCCTCTCTTTATACTAGTGATAATGGCAATGGAGAATGGTGAAATCCTGGATGTTCAATATAGAAAGAATCGAATTCGGTTATCCCAACTCTGAAGAAGGCGAATGTACCGAAATGTTAGCCGAACAAATGTGTGGTAGCAACCTTGTATTAGCTTATCAGTGAAATAAGGTACACACTGTAGTTTAATAGCTTCATTCGTCATATTCTCCACTAGGTATTTCCTCATGTCTTTGGTTGAGAGGTCTTCTGTGACTACGATTTATGACGAATGCTCCTAGTCAAGAGGTCCATTCCTCAATCCAAATTAGAGTAAGCACGTAGTCGCTCTTTGTCCACATTTAACCCCATATTCGCCAGCTGAAGATGCATCACGAAATCTTATAACTTTTTTGTTTATCGAAAGAGATCCGTCTTCCTTGCATTCTTTTCTTTGTTTTGCATAATCCGTCATCACACCTGCTCTACGGATCCCAGCACTTCTTGCAGTAGGTTCATTTCTTCGCATCTATTATCCACGATGGTCCTGGAACATTCCGCGTATGACTTAGGCCGCTGATTAAGGACTTTCATCTTTCCTGTGAATGTTGTTGAATTCTCGTCGAGTCGATTCTCTCTGCAATCTTGAGATAGCGAGTTACGGTGCCTACTCAAATCTAATACTAATTCTTCGACCCTGTCAGAGTGACGGGCTCGGTAAGCCCGGGGTGGGATCAAACTAGCAGCGTGCTGGTGACGAACGGCATCACTATCACTGCCTTACTCACATCCTACGTCATTCCTATAGCATATTTTAATTTGCAACACATTTTTTTGTAGTGGTAATGACTTATACGAAAATTTTTTGAAAATTCACTGATCAATCTTTTTTTTAACTAGTGTTATTCTATGAGTTATATTATTTTTAAGCAAAACCGGTGTGAAAGTTTTTGATAAAATCCGTACCAAAGATCCGGCGTGGCACAGCGCCCAGTCGATGATTCCGGCCAACTTATCACTTCGCCATAGAATATTCGCCGCCCACAGATCACCATGCACGTAGGTACGAATTATGTCTTCAATTTGTTTACAATAATATGAAAATATGCTGCAAGAAAAGAACGAAGAATGCAACAAGGGTGTGTACTTGGAAGAAGAATTCAGCGCTTTTATATTGTTTTAAACAAAAAAGTGGAAAAACGGTGTCTCAAAATAGTTAAGTGGTTCATACATGTTTAAATAAACGGCCAGTCAGAAATGATGTTGAGGTTTATTTAATAGAAGGAATCCTACTGGTTTAGTGCCTTATCTCATTCGACCGGAAGATGTTCATGGTTATGAAATTCTGGCGTACTGCGGGCTCATCTATTCGCAAGGTCTCCTAATCAGGAAAGGAGTTTAAAGTTTTAATTTGGAAGACTATTATAACATAAAAGAATCACCGAAGACAAAAATGACTCATAGTGACAAAATACTCAGCGAATTGCATGTGAACGACCTACAAGGACCTCAACGCAGCTTTGGGGACTCTAGAAAGTTCCCCAGTCAGCACATTACCTGTCTCCTTGACCGTAGTTGATAAATTCGTTAACTGTAGCCTTCCAAATGTTAAATATGAAGTAGATAGAAGCAAACATACCGTTCTTCTGGTAGTGCTGAAGATACTCAATGTACCATAATCCATTAGCTGTATAGTTCTCGTAAAGTAAAGTGAGTCCTCTTTCCAACGTTGGATATTCAGCCATCAAGTGTTTGCCCATTTCGTTAATCATTGTCACGAATTTCCAATAACTGGGTTCTATCTTAATAAGTATTCGTTGGTGCTCACAGAATATTTTATTTCGCCACTATTTTCTTTATCTTTGCTTCATTCTCCATAGTACTTCTATGTTGTGGTATTCATGAATTATGACCTCGGTGTTTAAAAGACAATAAAACTTGCCAGCAAATTTTCCTTCTGAATAAAACTAGTGAAAATTGACCAAAACTCGATTTTGGGAAGTGACTAAAAGGTCAGCTCGGCTATCGGGAAGGACCCGCACAGCAGAGGCGAGCGTGGGTCATGTAAAGTGGAAAAAAACTACTGGCTTATAACGGGGATGAATACTCACTTAATAACCACAATGAGATAATTGCAAAACTCCGGACAGTAGGTGTCTGCGGAGGGAAACGAACGCACTATTATCCTTTCGTGGGGCTAACGCGTTCACCACCACACCATGCGGGTTCTTCATTTTGCCTGCCTGTCAGCTAATCCTATCGATCAGTGTTATCACCAAGCACCCGCTTCAATACTCATTTCCAAAAGTAATTTTATTGGATTTTTATGTTAAGTTATTTGTAATACACTTAAATACTAATGTTAAGCTCCCATTAGTTTCATGGAATAGACGTGAGAGGTCAGGAATACTACGCTTGCAAGCGTAACAAGTGCAGCTTGCTTAATAGACTACCTAGGAGCCTCCCTAAATAATGGTAAAATTTCTGAATCAGACAAGTTGCTGTTGCACTTAGATATCTTCGGAATTTTTCCTCTCGTATGCAGGTTTTAGTTTAGTTCCTTGCTTTATTTGCCTAGTTTGTTTACAATGCTTATTTTACCTTGGTTCCCATTCCGCATGATTTCCAACTGTCGTGCGTGAAAGAGTAGACGTGAAGCGCAACAATTTGGTCGACGATTTGGTATAACTGAAAATTTATCAGTTCTTTCTATTCTTTCTGATTTCATGCTAGAAAAACTGCTTATGCTGTTGATGAAGCAATTCTCGTTATTAATGCAGTGGTTATTAGACCTGTTGAAATTTGTCGAAATATTTTCCGACTAAATTTCACTTCAGGATACCCAACATATCGAACTAATGGTAAAAAATTTTCAGGTGATTTTGAAACATATTTTTTTTAATATTTTATTATATTTTGAAGCAGATAGACTGTCCGCCGTCACGAGCTTGGTACTAGCTCGATTCCACTGCGGACCAACTAAGCCTGTCATCCCTCCGAGCCAGGGAAATTAGTACCGGATTTGTCTGTGGAAAAACCATTCTCTGTAATGCAGTTGGGAACGCTCGAGCCCGACTATTCCAGTCCTCTAGGGAAAATTGCTCGACCGGCATTCTACGACATTCGAGATGAAATGAAAATCCTCAAGCAGTAACCGAAGTCACATGCAAAAGTTAGAAGGTCTTCGTGGATGATAGATGCGAGAAAACGAATCGAATGTGAGAAGTGCTGGGATCCACACAGTAGACGTGAAGACGGATAAATAAATAAAATAAATCAATAAAATAAAATCAAATAAGATAAATGATGCATTATTGATTATTCAAGGAAAAGTTAGTGAAATAGATTAGTTAATAATACTTCTTTTTCCTCACTTTTTTGCAGAAGCAGGTGTTTTCTGTTAAAAACGGCATAGCATTTACTTGGGAAGCACAACCTTATGAAAGCTTGCATTCTTTACGGTATTAGCAATGAAATCTTATGCATTTTAAGTAGAGTGAACTTATGAAGACGTGTTTTGAAGCAAACATGGGATAGTAAACCGACCAAAAATTTTCCAAATACCTTGTTCCAGAGGTGCCGACCCAGTCGTCCAGTGAGAATGAATGACTTGGCTACTTGTAAAATTTAGTGTTAACTTAAGTTAGATTAAGTTTGGATTAAGTTAAGTTGACTACCATATACGAGCAGGCAACTGGTTATTGAACAGGCGAGCTAGTGAATTTCTTGGCTATTTCTAATGAAAATGCTAAATAGGAGAATACGTAGTAACTCCAGCGTCAGGAAACATGCACAGCCACATTGGTTTCTTTGGTTTCCCATCGGGGCTTATTCATTTCTAGTGCGAGTGGCCGCATCCTTACGATTGCGTCGATGGGTGTCTGTATGTGTCTGTATATATTTCCTTGTATGTATGTATATACATATGGATGTATGTATGTATATATACGTGTGTGTCGATGTGTTCGCACATGTTTGTGGTGTTTCGTATACATACGTCCATTTCTCTGTCTTTGCGTAATTATGCGGATGTGGATTGGGCGATACATGTCATTATTCTACATGTCGGTTCGATAAAGTGATGAACAATGAGTAAATCAAAAAGTGTCATTGAACCTGCTCGTCATTGAATCCATCGATGACGTCAAGCATGTAGCTCGAGTGAATGTCCTCCATTAGCAGACATGGGGTTGGAGAAGAAAGCGGCAGTGAATCATAAAGGTAGGGCATCGTCAAACCGTCGCACTTTACTAAATAAAAACGCTGATTTACAATTGTTCGTATACTCGAACACAGCGCCTTTTCGGGACATGCCTCTATCCAGCCTGACATTCTTTTTTGGTAGTCATGTAAGCTATTTTCACGGAATGTAGGAATATCGCTATCCAACCAAGTCATATAGAGCCGCTGAAGATTTTTGTGCCAGACTCTCATTTGTGCTTCCTGTCGGAATTTGAAACCCACGTTATATGCGACCGTACCTATACCCACAATAAGGATATTTGAGTGTAAATTAGTTATATCATTGCTATACATCTACTTTCCGAATGGCTAACCACCTCATCATAGCGAAAAAGTATTCTGCTAATTCCTACTGAGATACACAGGAAGAGGTTTATGCTTTGACAAGATCACGAAGGGTTACCTAGCTAAGAGTGAAACTTTATCAAGGATTTTGGGTAGCCTCAGCTTAATTTGGTTCATTGCCGACTTGGCCTCATCAGATCAATTTCATTAACGGGTGATTGCTGATAGCAGTGATCGATAGAGCTAGCAGAGAGACAGGCGAAACGAAGGACCCGCATGGTGTGGTGGTGAACGCGTTAGCCTCCGGAGAGGGTAATAACGCGTTCGTTCCCCACCGCAGACACCCTTGGTCCGGGGTTTTGCTAATATCTCAGCATCATTGTGGTTATATCAAAGATTGCCGTCATCTCAAGAAAAACCTGCTGGCATTATTGCGAGTCTCGTTCCGATTCATTGCTCGGCAGTTAACGACGACATTGGGATGGATGTATCAGGATCCCAGGAAGCAAAGTGTTCCAACAACCGAAATGATGTTCGATTAGAATGGGCGGTGGGACCCAGATGATATCGGAGAACGGGGCATACAAGTGCAAGTCATTGTCACCATTTAACCCTCGGTAGTTAGTACTCTTACTAATTTCACGCCTTTTCATTCCTGCTTAAAAAATTAGATGGAAAAAAGTTTTGCTTTACGACGCCAGTCGCACCTTTTTTGAACATTGCATAGGTGTCCATCTCGATCTTGTGCATCGTTTTCAAAATAGTATCCTCTTCGATGCTGAGTGTAGGCACTTTTTTGATGCTATCATCGGAATGATCTTCTTCCGTTATTTTCGAGGTAGGGATCT
Source organism: Angiostrongylus costaricensis (assembly GCA_900624975.1). NCBI lineage: Eukaryota > Metazoa > Nematoda > Chromadorea > Rhabditida > Metastrongylidae > Angiostrongylus > Angiostrongylus costaricensis. The sequence goes on along the minus strand of UYYA01004104.1, from coordinate 78,828 downwards.
GGAAAAACATGAATTATCCTATTTTCAACATTTTTGAAACTCATCGTTATAAATCATGAGTCTATCTAATTAAAGGGCTATCGAGGAAGTTATCGATGACTTCTTATCGATTTCTTTCACAGGTGAATAAATTCACCAGTTTTTGACATCATCGTTGGATGGAAATGCATCTTAACATTTGAATAACTCACTAGCTATCGTCATGAACTCATGCTATCTAATCAATGAATGCGGGACGACCGTATTTTGCTCAGGATAGGAGGCTTACGTTGTAGCGACAACTTCAGACCTTTATATCTCTTTAGATCTTTTATCAAAATATCACCTAATATATTTAATGATGTTGTCTCAGAAAGAATAGCAGAAGCATATCGGTTCGATGCAGTCCGTAGTACTCACATGGTTGGTTCGATTCTGCGTCTTGCGCAAACCAAGTCCTTCATATGCCGTGGTTGGGAAATTGGTAACGACCTTGTGTGGAAGCGTAAAATCACAGACCCAATCTAGCGATAGGGCACCGTAACTGCTCACCAACTAGCCATTGCTTGAGCCAAATATGCATTTGCTTAACGAAGTCGGAATCAGTACTCCAGGGATTGGCCAACGCCGGACGTTATATATTTTTATCTCCGCCGCACACTGTCTCAGAGTCGGCCCGCCCAAGCCTAACATCCTTCTGTGATTGGAAAATTGTTGTCAGATTCATCTGAGAAAAAAGGCCGCAGACTGCCCGTGTTAAAAACTCAGTAACGGTTTAGTAACGAAATTGCGGGATTCAAAGAAGAATTGATTTGACGCCCATTAGCAACATTAATGAAGAATGCAAAATCTTCAAATACCTGACAGTTCTACACGCAAGAATAAGCACATCTTCTGAACTGGTGTGAGGCAACATCTTCTTAACTAATGCTTATAAATGGTATGAAACAAAATAAAATGCTTTAAAGCAGTGCAGAGGTGCGCACAATAAGTGAAGGCCGCTGACGTGTATAAATTAATAGGATAAATAAGACGAAATTGAGAGACATCTTCGCTTTTTTAATGATGTCATGTAAAGGCATAAAGCACAAGAATGAGAGCATCAAATCAAAGTGTAGGGAGAGGATCAAGAAAACCGCGGCTCCAGGCTAGGACACCTATGTCTTTCCTTGAGCTAAGCATCGGAATCCTATGCAAAATTCAAACAATGAAATCAGCATTGTTCAAGAGTTAATGCTGGGACTATTAACTTATGTCAGATCTAATATCCATAAAAGCTTGGAGAAAAATTGTGATGCTTTTGGTTACGAGCGAACCAATTGCGCAATCTGGCAGGAAACTAGGACAAAAGAGGGCTTCACTGCAGCTTGTCAGTTATAAAGACAGTGGCACATCAATATCATTGTAAGAAAAATCAGAATATAAAGCATGAACCCCTTTTACATCTGGAACTTATCAGTTCGGTAAATACTTTAAACAGTACAAGTATTCTGAAATATTAAGAAGAAGAAATGAAGCTCCTACCTTAGCTATAACGGTTTTCGGGAGGTTTTTTGAATGATCCGACCAGTCCAAGTGAAAGCGAAAGATCTCCGACATGTGACCCAGAGCGATTTCCAATGGTACTATCTATTACATTAAATGTACATTAAATTTATTGTAATGTGTCTATATACGGTGGTATTTATAAGTCTATTTTTTTTGAACTGTGATATGTTATACTGCATCCACTCCATTCCTCTACGATTTTTAACACACTGATTATAACAGGCAAAGTTCACCTTTACAATTATGGGCCTTCTGTGATATTCACGTTCCAAGGTTGTCACGATCCAACTTTTCAGTTCATGGACACATTCGTATAGGTCCATGTTTTTAGGTAGGTGTGCTGAAATTAAAGTTTATACACTTTTTTCAAGAGTAGTCGGTTAGAGAGGAGGTGGAATAAACGATAAGGATGGCTTGTTGACCAAAGCATGTGAGTCCTTATCAGTGCTCATTTGGCCTGTGGTAAACGCACTTAAGACCTGTAGGAGATACGATAGGTCGACTTTTACACAAGAAACAGAGTATCATAGGACGTTTATTTTGTTCTTAAACATTTTTTTTGGATTACAATACCTCAACAGAGTCTGAAAAATATCAGTCTAAAGTGGTTTTAAGTGTTTTTATAGAACAAATGTGAACACAGAGAACACATAGGACTTCTGCTGCGATAGAACAAATATACTTCAACATAGTTTTGATTCCACAATGCTTACTTTTTATTTTCTGCTTTCTGTTATTTTTATGGCAGGGTATTAAGCGAAAAACAACCACAAGATTGCTAAGATATTTGCAAAACTCCGGACCGCAGGTGTCTGCGAACACGGTATTACGCTTTCAGGGGGATTCGCGTTAACAGGTGATGGCTGTACCACTGATCGATGAAAAACTAGCTGAGAGACAAGCAAAACGAAGGACCCGCATGGTGTGGTCGTGTACACGTTACTTCCCTGAAAGGACAATAGCGTGTTCGTTCCCCACCGCGGACACCCGCGGTCCGGAGTTTGGCAAATATATCAGCAATCTTATAATTTTGGTTATTAGTAAAAGTTACTCATCTGTATAAAAATGAAGACTGAAAGGACGAATAACCATTGTTATTACTAGTGCAAACTTTAATCCAAAAAGTTAAAGCTTTTCATAAACTCTAAAAAAGTTGGGACACAAAATGGTGTGGTGTGCAATAAAAGTAGTCAGAAACCTTTCAAAGCTGATGTTTATTAACAGTTCTAACTGTTTACCTCCTCATCGTGGTTACTGGGTAGTGTTCCGGGTGTCGGATTGCGATGTAGAGCGAGGGAATTCACCACCTGGCAGGGTCTTCCAAGCTGAGAAGGAGTACAGCGTTTCCATCAGCAAGCCTAGTTAAGAGTAAGCCAATGCCAGGATCTACCACTGTAACGGTATTGAAGTCGCGTGGTGCAAATTTTCCTCGGATCCACAAGGGCTGCGAAGATTTTGTTCAGACTAACCTCGTGATTTCAGAGAACCAAAATGGTTTAACCAGCATATCTTGGAAAGATGAAGATTACACCAGAGCCCACACAAACAGTGAGGACGGCCGTTTAAGTATCACCTGTATCACCTGTATCACCTGTAGCCCCGTTGATCGCCGAGTGACTCGATCGGACTCCAGTAATTCTTCCATTTCTCCATGTCGCGAGCAAAAGTAGCCCAGTGGATTCTGCTCGCTCTAGGGACTCGTCGAGCATCATATCTTTCTTCAAGGCTGTTCGTGAAGAACTCTGACTATCGGCTCAGTGGTCTTCCTGCAGTACGTTTGACATCCCGAGGAATCCAGTCACTAACGGCTCTTGTCCATCGCTTGTCATTTATACGCATTACGTGTCCGGCCTACCTCATCCTTGTCTGTTTGGCGTACAGAACGGCATCTTTGATTTTTGATCGCTGACGCAGATCGGAGCCTCGGATCCTATCCCTTACTTGTGTGGAACGGGATACTCCTAGCATCGTCCTTTCGACTGCGCGTTCGATAACGCTGAGTGATCTTTCACCCTGCTTACACAGCGACCAGGTTTTTGAAGCATACATTAGGGCAGGAAGTACCGTTGAGTCGAAAAGCTGGACACGGAGTCGGGTGTTCTTTGTTCTCTCCACTATATCCTTGATGCTCTTGAAAGCTCCCCAGGCCGCTCGTTTCCTTTTGCTCAACTCTGGAACTAAGTCGTTCATCACATTGATTTTCCAACCTAGATAAACATAACTGGAGAATTCGGAGATATTCGCTCCGTTGAGCGTGAATGGATCATGTGAAACCAATCCGCTCTTCACAAACATCGTTTTTGTAAGATTTATTCGAAGACCAATCTTTCCACAGCCTTTATCAAAGTCGTCAAGCATGCGTTCCGCTTGGCTAATGTTTGGTGTTATGAGGACGACGTCATCAGCAAAGCGACGATGGTGTAACTGCCGACCATCGATTTTCACTCCCATATTGTCCCATTCTAATGTTCGCATGACGTTCTGGAGGGTGGAGGTAAATAATTTTGGCGAGATGGTATTGCCTTGCCTAACTCCTCTTTTGACGTCAATGTTAATATCGCTGTAGAATGGTGATATCTTGGTTGTGAAATTTTTCTACAGCTCACGAAGAATCTTTATGTACTGAGTAGGGACTCATGGACTATCAAGAGCTTCCAAGACTGCTTCTATTCCAACTGCATCAAAGACCTTCTGTAAATCGATGAAAGTGAGACAAAGCGGTCTTTTGTACTCGCGCGATACCTCAAAGAGCCTTGTTATCCTGTGGATGTGGTCCATCGTACTAAATCCTTTTCGAAACCCGCTTGCTCACATAGCTGTCCTTCGTCTAGTGTTTTGTCAATACTGTTTAGGATGACTCGAGTGGAAAGTTTGTAGACGACAGACAGTAAGCAGATTGAGCGGTAGTTGCCGATATCGTGCAAGTCACCCTTCTTGAGCAATAACACGGTCTCACTGATCTTCAACTAAGTGTGGACCTTGAATTCAAACAGGTAACGTGTGAAGAGCTAAACCAGTGTGTTTACGAGGACTGGCGGAAGGTTCTTCAGGTGCTCTGGTCTTATCTTGTCCGGACCTGGTGCTGTTCGATTTTTCACCGACGAATTGCGAGTTACCATGGATTGTCTTGGTCGCCATGATAAACTCAGTCAACCACTCACCCTGTTCGTTCCATTCTGATCCGTGGATCCCAATATGACGTTCTTCAGACGTTCTTCTTGGTCCAGTCTTGGCGTTGAAATCTCCAATGATGACCTTGAAGAATGTGTGGCCTTCTCTGTAGAACTTCTCCAAGTCCCTATAGAACGCTTCGACTTCTTCGTCATAGTTTGATGTCGGGGCGTAAACGACGAAGATTGGCAAAGCCGGAATTGATCCACATCTTTTTAATCGTAAACGTCCGCTTCGGGTTGTAAGCTGTTCGAATAAATCGATGTTCATGGACAAACTCGTGTTGACGAGAGCGTGGACGCCGCCGACTCCTCTACTGTTGCATGTCCCGAGGAACAGTTCTTCTCCAGTGTCATAGGCGGCGTTGAAATGCTGGCGTCTTCTCGTCCTGGCTAGGCCGAAGCCGTCATTTTTTATCCTCCTTGCTTGCATGAGCAAGTCTTCTTTCGAGGACTCGGTTGCAAGTGTACGTGCATTGTAGGTACAGATCGTCACCATAGTTCTTCGTGATTCAGGCAGCCTTCATTGGTCCTGAGATTTTGGCAGCCTCTCCGTACTCGTCCTACCCAACGCTGTCGAATTTGGGACTCTTTCGGAGTCAGGGGAATGAGGCTCGTTTTTTTTTACTGTGTTTAGTATTTTTGATACCCACGTATAGCTCGCTGGGCTCTGAACCTGGATAGTGGTTATACTCACGGGTAGCTTGCCAGGGTCTCCCAGAGTGGACATGGAACTTATTTGTTGGAGGCGACTCCTAACCACCTCCCATGTACTTCCCAGTCACTTGATTGCGGACTTTTGGCCGAATTCACTCTTAGAATATAATCCGCATAGGCAAGAACACACCCACGCAAGCATGTAAGAATGCGCCTGTCAAATACAGAAAGTATGTGCCAAATCATCGCAGCAGAAACAGGGAGTCCATCCCTTGGATCCACCTACGTCTCAGGGAAGCAAAGGTCGCTTTTGATCCGCGAATAACCCCCTATCCGCCATCTGGGGACACGCCACGTAGCCTCGCGATTAACCGGCTCGAGATCCCTCATATGAGGGAGGTCCGTGCTCAAGTATCAAGCATATGAATGGTGGAAGCTCTGTATGAACCAGTCAGCACAATTATTCATGAAATTTGTGCTTGCAGTTCTCCGTTTTCAGCTCTGCTGACAGACTTCCAAATGGGCCAAGGTTCTTACTGTAAAAAACTTACGTCGCCTTTTTTTCTACTTACACACCTCGAACTATTTGCATTTCGCTGTCACAGTACAGTCACAAAAAAGTGCCGGAGCCTTCTCTGTAGGCACACCGATAAAAAACAATAAGCATGTGTATTCCTTACATTTTGCCAACATTTTGGATTTCACTATGGACCTAATACTTGCAAACGACTACCATGTGACATTTATGATCGTAGACTAAATGTGTTCACAAGACTTGTGCATATTGAAATGCTCTTTTAACCAGTATATCGAACGTCGAACTCTGCTGCTAGTCCTTATGGTGATCTCGATGGGAGTGGCAGTGTCTTCTGAAACACAGTGAGATATGCAGCAACGAGCCAGAGAAAGGAATGTGGATCCCTAGTGAATATATGGCCATCGAGAGGTAAACCACCATTGTCTTCAACTTGTTACAACTCTGTCATAAGACAACAGAACGGTCGCTTGTATTCATGGCCAAGTAGTTGAAATACGTAGAGATTTTTGCTGGGTTGTCACTGCTCATTACAATCAAAACTGTGCAGGTTAAAAGAACAGGAAGAATGACCTGCTGTTTTACTAGAAAACGAACTGCCAAAACTTTTCGACGATTTACTGATGGTATCATCCAACGTTTCAGGCATTAAATAAAAGGTCATCGGTGCGTTTCGTTAGGTGTTTAGAAATAATGTGTTAAATGTTGGCAAACAGTGAATGGAAACGATCGAAAATTGTGAAGTATCCGTTGAACACTTAGCACATTAGTGATATAAAAAATTAATGGATATAGAGACATCTTTTTTTACCATTTTACTGGCATCACTTCTATTGTGCGAATCCCACTTTTTGAATTCTAATCGTTTTCCTCACATTCGTCGTCTACTAAGGTCTTCGAACATCTACCGTGTTGTTGAAGACAGCCGAGCTAGGGCGTTTCTATGTGCACTGGAGGACTCTGCTTCCTGATGGACTACATCGCTAACCACTGAGCTGGAATAAAATATGTGAACAAATTAAAAATTCTGTGCCACATTAACAGATACGTAGCGAAATTATCATAATGGAACGGTTTTCCGTGGTTTAGAGTTAGGGATAGTGCCTTTTGGTGTAGTGAGAACATCGCTGACTTCTTTGTTGTAACGATTTTCCACTTACCTCGTTTCCTTAATTTATACTTTTGCTAGCTTCTTGGATTATTGAACCGGTATGAGGTTAGTCTGAGCAGGATTGATTCGGGTAACATGGGATGGTTGCTGATTTAATACCATCTCAGATGACCTGCCGATCTGCGTTCATGTTGGCCGTAGATCCTGTAGAAGTTAGTGTTAAATTAGCTGGCACATAGCATAGCAATATTTCTAAAAACCGACTTGCTTTCGTTGAAAGTGCCGTTTCAGCTTCTTCTTCGACTCTGTCATACTGTCACTTCCTGACTACGCCGAAGGTTTCTGATTGACTTTTTCTCATTTGCTTGGACATAGGAGATATAAATTTTGATTAAGTAAAAACAAGCATTTCAACTCTATGAAAACGTCCGTATTTTGGTTTATTTACAAGACAGAACCTAGGGTTTCGAAGACATCATGTTGCTTTCAGTGTTCTCATTAGATCGTCGCAATCCAATTGTGGCGCGGTTTCATAGTTCGGGTTACCCGGTAACTTGTCAGCATATACAAGTGTTGTTTTAGAGTGCTTAGTTAGATAGTTCCTGACCGATGATTGAATAACCAGAATAAAGCAGTGAATTGAAGGCTTGGTTTGAAAACGAAAGGTTTTAAGAAATAGACAACTCGATAGTTCGCCCTTCGTCTACCGCTTGATTCCTCGACCTCGCAAAGGTCAGGCGTTTTATTGCTTAAGGAGCATAGTAGCACCAACGTGAGAACTCTGGAATGGAAAATAGGAAATTTGCTGATCAATTCTAAACTAAGTGGTGGTTACATTTAAAGACTTTGAGAAGGTCATAATATTACAAAAGACCGGCTTTCTATGAACTTCGTCATAAATCGCTGACATATTTATTTATTTGATCTTATAAACTGATCAAAGGCGTGTGTGGCGTAGTGGTCGGAGGTGCCTTTCAACACACACGTGGAATTCTTTCCCACGCCCATAGCCCATCAAGCCTTCCATCTCTCCGGAGTTGGCAAACTGGTACCAGACTCGTCTGGAAAGATGGTAGCACTGGCTCGATAAATCGGCAGACCACCGCAAGTCACTGTACAGGCCAGATATGCATCCAATCACCTCCAAACGATGCTTAGTGAAGTCGAATACATGGCGCATCCCTCGGGGATTGGTCGACGCCAAACGCTTTACCCTTTTTATTTATAACCTAATTTTGTTGTTTTAATTCTGAAATTTTACCGTTGTTGTTTATTCTTCGAGCAAATCTTGTCAGATGTTCAAATGTTCGAAACCTCGACCATGTTGTTGTGATTGGAAATGTGAAGATTGGTCATGCGCATAAGTTAGTTGTTTCTTTAAGAGCCAGAACTCATCTTGTCCTTCGTCTTCTGAGTATTTTTTTTCTCCATGCCATTCACTTTTTCTTAGAACATACTGGATACTCGTTAAATATGGTCTTATCAGTCAAAGAATTATTAATTGTAATTCGTTTTTAACTGTCCCGCTGGCTTCTCAATAACTGGTTTTCAATATTTATCTATTTCACGATGGCCAACGTTTCTGCTGTACCATGATAATTTTTGACTTCTGTTGACCTCTCCTACTTTTAGAAATGTTCTTTGCAAACACAGCTACTCCTTCTGCAGTGGTTTCGTTGCTTACAACAGCGTGCAAGTTTTTTTCTAGAGCGATTTGCTTGTAGAGTTAGAGATATGAACGGAACTTTGCTCGAACAAGGAAAATTCGCCCAACAATGTCTCGAAGATTCCTGACGGTCAAGTCATGGTCTTCGCTAGTTTCCTGTCGATGTCATGTGAGGAGACAAATTCGTACAAGATGATCGCGCCTTCGAAGACGTTTTGTAGAGTATTTCCGTCTCATTCGCTTCGACACGTGTCTAAACTGACCTTTTTCTTTTACGAGAATAGCAGTGTTAAGCAGATGAAACCTTTTGTTTGACGGTTAATTTCCACACGAGTCGTTCCACGGATATTCCCACGCTGATTTACGATGTTCCTTCTTTTAGCGAATAAATTTTGCTGGAAGAGGATTCTTCCTTTGGAGTGACGCTTAACAAGACGTCTTGCATCAAAATCGTATAGTTCTCCTCAGTACACTCGCTTATTCTGGCGTTGAGATCTCCCACAAAAGCATACTGGAAAAACTTTCTTGCAGTGTACTTTGATGATTTTGTGCCGACGGGCCGCGCTTTGGAAGCTTTGGTTTTCCTAAGCGAGTCTTGTCATCTGCGTTTGTGTTATCATCTAACGAAAACGATCAATAATTTTCCCACTGATAATGAAGCCTCCATAACAACTACAACTCATTGATGACAATGATTTTGGAGTTATAGTCTATCAGCAAGCAAATAATTGAATTCTTATTCGTTTCAATCAATAAACTGAATATGTTTGATGAAATTACTGCCACCACTCTCGAGAATGTGAATCGAAATCTTAGATGGCATTGCGCAGGAGTGAATTGGTGGTTTGCACTTTCACCGCTTTCGTATTGCTGATGAGTCGTTCTCTTAACGGCTCACGTAAGCCAGGTAGAACAAAGGCTGGGGCATGTGCTAGAAAGAAAAATACGTATGCTGAACTTAACCAAAGCGATATTCATGAGATACGAACTCATTTCCAATGCTTTATCCACACCAAATGGATCGAAAAAGCTGGTATGATCATGATTTTTACACTTGCATGAAAAAGCAGATAAGAGCTAGCCCTACAACCTATGAAGATTTGAGGAGCGAGGATATAGTGAAACAAAGAACAGCCGTTTTCGGAGCAACCATATATCTTCGATTCCAGATTTTTACTTTACGTAATATGCACCTTGAAAAACTCAGCGCTACGTATTCAGGACGAAAATCGTTTGGAGTTATCGAGTTTGTTGTCGAGAGAATGCAGACGGTGTCATTCGCGTATAAGATGTAATCCAGATTTCCGAATCACAATGACGCTTGACAATTGCCGTTGTAACAGTGTATGTTGAAAATTGAAAAGTGTGCTGAACTGACTAAGTTTGTTCTTCAATCTGAAAACAGATGTTTTCAATATTGTCGTTGACTAGACCTCTTTCCTTGGAAACCGATTCGCTGTCACTCTAGCAGAAATGGTGCGATTTTCACCCATAAGTAAAGAAATCACTGTGCTGAATATCTGCACTTATTGCACTTCTTGATAATGAGCTATTGACGTTAGCATATTATAATACTCACGGATCTTCCTCACAGAAACGTCACACGCAGGTTAGTATTGACGCGCCCGCAGGTGGAGGGCATCGGGTTAATCGCAGAGTGTGAGCGCCCTCATGATTTCTGAGACACTGGTGGATCCAGGAAGTGGTCTCCCTGTTTCTGCAGCGAAAATATGACAAAAAATTTCTGCGTTTTACGTTTACTGCTTAAAAGTATTCAGAAAGCAAAAATAAATAATTTCCAAGAAATAGCGGAGAACAGACTTTATGTGAAAATTCTGTCCTTGTTCCTGTGACTGCAAATCTTTTCGTGGATGTTATTGACTTTGAAAATGTAATCGACATAGAGTACACGGCCGTCAGCTTTAGCAAGCAGCTCCTTCAGGGAGTCAATGAGTGGTAGCACAAACGGATAAGCGGTGCAGTGGGCGAATGCGACAACGCCCAATTTCGTGTTGGTGACGAACTTTCTAGTTTTTCTACCATAGACGATTATTTTTCGACAACTAGGGAAGCTGATGGGTTCAGACCATTGTAGAGGAGACTCTTCTTTATAGCTGTAGAGGTGTGCATGATATGTATACTACAATTTCCTTTATGTTACATTGGTCCACCGTGCAAAACGTTCCTGTTAGCACTTCGACCTGTTTTGCAAACTTTGTTAAGTCTGCTTCAGTCGTTTACATCCGCAAGTTCTACGCGATAAAAGTGAATCATAACATCAATTAAATTTGAAATAACAGCCAGTTACCTGCTTAAACTGACGGTTAATGAACTGGTACGAAGGAAGGTTTTCTGTAGCTGTGAGATTCAGTTTTCCTGACCAACACCAATCACAACATCTGCGTTGGTTAAACTATCATATAGTTACAAAAAATGTAGTAAAAATCTCTGTACGGAGAGGAAAATGTTCGAGAAAAAGTGAATCAAATGCGACTCCACCGGCGTTCATTTCGCACTGTACCACTTGAGACATATACGACTCATTTCTTTGTCAATGTAGCAAATTTTGACATATTACTTCATCGGTAGATAAGCAAAGAAGAAAGAGATTTCATCGACGCACCTTTCCGATCCTCCACGCCATTCGTAATCGGTGGGCAGTAAAAGGGCAGCTGTTGTTAAAACACGATAAAATCTTCAAGTGACTTTGTAGTTCACTTACTCCTTCGGATTACGATGCTGATAAGTGACTATTTCAGAAAAGAACTAAAAATGTTTTATTACGAAGAAATGCTTCACGGGGTCTGCACTCAAAAAAATTGATGAGTTACGTACACAGTGGGAACATTCGAACGTTCGTCGGTGGAATGCATATCTACGAGTCAGTCTTCGGCAGCGAATAATCACTAGCTCGAAGTAGATTGCTTCACTTTGTACGAACTTGCCACGTAAGACCTTTTGCCACAGAGCACAATATCGAGCTTAGGTTATAATTATTTACAGCAGTAGTATAAATACAAATATTAACGATGTCACCATAACCAGAAGTGTAAGGAATATATGCGCCAAGACGACGAAGAGGACTGTAAGAGCAATAGCTAGCGAACTAGCTGAAAGAACCTGAGCGAAGCTAAGTGGGACGTCTCGCAATGCTCCTTATATTCCTTCCGTAACGGGTACGGTTTTGTCCGAAGGAACTAGAGTTAATGCTCACTAGCTGATTCTAAAATGTTTCTCATTCAGCGCAATCTGATAGAGCTGCTTTTGCAGAAAGTTCGTGAAGGCTATACAATAGATTGTACAAAAAGTATATAGGTCTTTAAGTCGCAGGCAAAAGCACAGATATGTCCACTCTCCGCAGATAGTAGTTGCTAGAGAGCGGATTCTATGGAATAAAAATACAGTCCGCTCTCTGGCAATTGCCATCTGTGGACAGTGGACATATTTGTGCTTTTGCCTACGACTTAAAGACCTATATTCTTTTCTGCCTTTTGGATTGTTGATTAGCACTCGAGAGCGGTTTTTGCTGATTTTAAGAGACCTGTGCTAGGTCACTCCTAATTTTTTACAAGCTATTGGCCACCACTGACCACTGTGAGTTGGATAGAAGTTCAGCTGCTAGAACAAGGATTCATCCAGAGCGACAGCGTTTGGTGCGACTGGTCGGCCTTCTGCCTTATTATGGTATGGTAGCTCACGAAATCTGGATTTTGTCAACTCATAAAAATCCTACGCCATGTTCTTATGATTTTTGTATTTTTTCCCTCTTTCCATAGCGAATTGCAGAAGATGTGCTCAGTACGAAAATCTTTATTGGCCATTTCAAAAATATCTACCTTATTAATACACGTCATAATACACAAACAAATCCATGACGAAAAGGTATGGAAATGGTACAAATGCTAATAAATGCTAATTTGTATGGTATGAAATCAGTTCTACACTCTTTCATCAAAGGTGCTTCACAATAGATTGTTGATAAATGGAAACCACTGAATAAGATTGGTCAGATGCAGCACAACAATAGTGAAAACTACGGCGAGCACGATGGCGATGAAGATCAGAACACTACAGCCCACCAGAAAATCCTAAAATTTGCCTCGGATAAGATTACCATGATATGAAAAGGGTGGAAATCGATGGCACTGATGCTAGAAACATGAGTAAGTGTGAAAGCATTAGTGTTGTTCGTCTAAATGGTATTTTTAACATAATTGCAACATCGTATAATATTCATCGAACGTTCCATAGTATAAAGACTATTTTCTCATCCCCAGTCCACCATGCACTGAACCCAAAGCACATGGTCCATAATACCTTGCTTTTCTCCCAAAGAGTTGAGTATCTTCCTAGCAAGAATATTTGTGTTACTTCTGCGCATCACGCCTACACCAAACAGGAAGACGGAGTGTGGCACACTTGCATTAATGTTCCTGCAGTACAGACTTCTTATCACTCTACTCATTTATTGCGCTCTAGCCAGCTAATGCACCTTTGTACTCTCTTCATAAACAACAATCGTCATGGTGGGACGAAGAAACTCGTCCGAAAGAAATCGTAGAAAATGAGCTACAGGTTAGGAAATATGCAGTATCTGAATTACTCTTGGCGTAACACATCTATGGATCTAAATCTCATAAATACAAAAAGGATATTGAAAAAAATTATACGTGGCTAGAATTAACATCTGCAAATGGAGTGCGTAGGCATAAACAGTACTCGTTCTGCAGGCAACGTGTATACAGATGGACGCATACACATACATACAATCATTTAGCTCAAGCGACTATTCCACTTCTGTGTTCCTCAATCTTCCACTTGAAGTGCGTTTACTATCATTGTTTTTATCGCATGTCTATCGCCCACACACTTTTACACTGATATCAATCTATACGATCAATTATGTGCTAATATTTATTACCCCACACCGGTGGCACTTCTGCATAACCGATGATACAACTCCTAAGAAGGTATTGCATAAAATAGGTAAACCAGCAAACAAACTTTCTTTCAGGTGTCACATCTTGTAAGTCGTTTTGGCTCATGAAGATGGTATATGTGATACGGTTGCAATGGCAACAAGGATATCACCTTAGACATAATCAGTAACAATAGCAACAAGCAGTTACTTGTGATACACGCGGTGCAGCTTGTATAGCTGAAGATGCGACGTCTGACTCATCTTCTTGCCCACTTTTCTTCCTTCTTCCTTGCTTTTTTTGCTTTTTTCCTTCCGTAACATTTTTTAAGGAATCATTTCAGAGGCTTCACATTATACATATGTATACATATACATATATATATTTGAAGTTGCAAACATAAGACGTTCGGCGCCAATAAATCCCTTGGAGATGTAATGAATTGGACTCATTGGCAGCTCGTTAGGATTGAGTGAATGCATATTTGCCACATTCAACTATTGACTTGCGGCGGCCTCCTGACGAATGAAGTTGGCGTTTTCATCCTCACATCCAAGATTGATAGCTTGCTGAGCTGGTGGTCTGGGATCGCACCATCGACCGATCAGTATATAATGCCTGGCAAGTCTAACCACTGCATCGTATACCGATAAATACATTTTGAACACATTGCACTTTTTTCGTGGCCATATGTTTTCCAAAGCCCAGCATCATCCACGAAGGTTCTCCAACTTAAATGGGTTAGACAAGGTAAGGGGTTCCTAGATCTTCATAGCATAGAGTGGCCATCTTTAATGGACTAGAGAAGTAAGATGACCGAAGATCAATCCAGTACCTTTTTATCGAACCCGGAAAGGAGGCTTAGTTGACCGGAGTGGAGCCTATTCATGAGCTTCTAAATTCTTTCTACTTCTGTTCAGCAAACGCGAGGTGCTATTTTATTTCTTTATTTACGGACAAGCTGACGTTTCGGCAGATTTCGCCTTTCTCGGAGCCTGGAAAGGTCAAGTTGACAGCAACCTATTCGGCCAAACACCTCCATAACCAAACAGAGAAAACGCTAAACCAAGATTTCAATCAAATTTAACACAGCTCTGCACGCTCACCGCTTTCTATGAGTCTTCCACTGAGTATGTCGTGTGAAGACCGACCGCACAAAATTCACAGGAAGCGTAATGTGCCTCTCCCATCAGAATAATAGGTTTATATACTGTCCAATATCACGCGTGATAACGAGGCATTCCTCCCTGCGGTTCATTTTCGGATTCTTGGAATTTATCCAGAATGCCTCTAGAGTTTTGCGCGCTTGTGTTCTCGATTCTTGCGCGAGGATCGTAACCCTCGTACCTAGTGGAGTATTTGGCTTACGTTTGCCGACTAGGTGTCGCAGAATGGAATACGTTGGCGAGACGGGTAGACCACTCTGCGCACTTATAAAAGAACACAAAAAAGTCGAAAAGGTTAAAAAAAGAAAAAGAAAAAGTCGGAAAACGTAAGCTAAATACTCCACTAGGCACGCGTAGGACGCATAAACAACGGAGAAGATTTTGAAGTGAGGGTTACGATCCTCGCGCAAGAATCGAGAGCACAAGCGCGCAAAAATCTAGAGGCATTCTGGATAAATTCCAAGAATCCGAAAATGAACCGCAGGGAGGAATGCCTTGTTATCACGCGTGATATTGGACAGTATATAAACCTGTTATTCTGATGGGAGGCGCACATTACGCCTTCATGTGGATTCTGTGGGGTCGGTCTTCACACGAGTGGCTCAGTGGAAGACTTACAGAAAGCGGTGAGTGTGAAGAGCTGTGTTAAATATGATTGAAATCTTGGTTTAGCGTTTTCTCTGTTTGGTTATGGAGGTGTTTCGCCGAATAGGTTGCTGTCAACTTGACCTTTCCAGGCTCCGAGAAAGGCGAAATCTGCCGAAACGTCAGCTTGTCCGTAAATAAAGAAATAATATAGCACCTCGCGTTTGCTGAACAGAAGTAGAAAGAATTATTCAATCAATGCCGAAGTTAATAGAAAGTCGGACTTGGAAGTTTCTAAATTCTGAATTCTGAATTGAACGGCATTACTACCGCTGCTTTTCCTTGGTTCCTATGCTTATGCATTTATATATAGTATTTATGTATATTCATGTACATATATATATATATATATATATATATATATATAGACATATATACAAATAGTTTCAGAATTTCTCCTGTAAGTCATTCACTCTCGTAACATATAAAATCTAACCTTGTTTTGCTTGGTTTTTCTTCAGATATTTTTTGATCTTTATTGCTGATGAGCTCTTAGTGACACCTGGCTGTTGAGCTTCAGGCTGTTGTGGCGGTTGAGGTGGTGGAAGACCAGGTGGTGGAGGTGGTGGAGCTGCACCTGGTAATCCTAGTGCTGGAGGTGGTGCCTCACGAGGCGGTCCTAGTTGCTCGTATTCGTCACCCATTTACGAGATTATTGCAAACCTATAATGTAATTATAAATGGGAAGAAATATTGTTTCTATTCATACCATTGTTCACACTCACCAACTTGTGCTAACTATCCGATGACTAATGCTTCTAAAAAATGAGCCGTACTTCCCCGTATTTGTTTGATGATAATTATCTATTTTACTGATAGTACAGCATAAGAATTATTCCAAGCTAATGTTTTTGTATAGGTGCTTATCTAAAGTACACGCAACTAATGAGAGCTAATTGAAAACGCGCGTTGTCACTGCTGCATTGATTATTTGCAGGCTTAGAGATTAGCTAAGGGTTACTGCATAGCACTCAACCGATTCAACGCTGGTATAAATCACTATTATCTTTTGAGCCTCGGAAGAGGTAATAACCACCAATTTGATAGGCCTGAGCAAATATTTAATATAATAAACAGTCAGTATCATGCAGGGCGCATTTGGCGCAGTGGTTGGAGACGCCACTGTGAAACAGACGTGGAATCGATACCCGCGCCCATAGCCCACCAAGCCTTCGATACCTCCGGGGTCGTCAAATTGATACCAGACTTGTCTGGGAGAATGGCAGCACTGGCTCGATACATCAGTAGGCCAACGCGAGTCATTGCAAAGGCTAGATATGCATTTAATCACTTCAAAACGTTTCTTAATGAAGTCGAATCATGGCGTATCTCTAGAGGATTGATCAAGGCTGATGCTTTATCCTTTTTTATTTAAAATATTGACAGTCCCCACTAAGGTTAAATAAAAGTCGCTTCTGAATTTGTCTATCGCATGCACTGTATGTAATACAATTGTTGAATGACGTCTTATTGCTTGTTACACGCAAAATTTTTGAGTCAACCCTTAGAAATCTTAACGCATTCGTTTTGTTACAGGAATAAACTAGATTTGTTGCCTCAATTGTGTCAGGAAGAACAGTACCTAGCAATAGATCCAACACCAGAACGTAAGCTGTTGAGTATCTCACATCAGTCACCGGCTGAATTGGTTCTTAAGTGTGTTTCTATCAAGTTATTCTTTTCTGTTTCGAAACATGGAATTTTCTTCTTCTTCTTTTCCTTCTTCAGATGCATGTCATCTACTCGACTTCCGTGTGTAGTCCAAGCGTCGTTTACCCGTCTCATGCTGTACCAGCACGTCGTCACAGAAGTCCGTTGCGTGCGATCAGAGATGCCCAACTACGGGCACATATTCCTGTCAAGTTCAAATTGGGACCGCTTTTAAATTTAAGCAAAGCAGAATTACCTTTTTGAATAAAGGTGTAGTAAAATGCTGGAGGGCACGTATGGTGCAGTGGTTCGAGGCGCCACTGCGACACACATGTGGAACCGATTCCGGCGCCCATAGCCCACCAAGCCCTCCATCACTCCGGGGTCGGCAAATTGGTACCAGTCTTGTCTGGGAGGATAGCAGCACTGGCTCGATACATCGGTAGGCCAATGCGAGTCATTGTAAAGGCCAGATAATCATTCAGTCACCTCCAACGGTACTTAATTAAGTCGAATGTATGGCGCATCCCTCAGGGATTGGTCAACGCCGAAAGCTTTATCTTTTTATCCATTATATGTATACGCGTGAATACACGTATATACCTATATATACCTTTTTGATTAAATATGTAATAATATGCTGGAAATGAGTTTCAGTTACGTTAGTTAAGATCACGTCATTGGAAGTTCTTAGTGAGGTTGGTCCTGACCGCATCGGTGATCAGCTCTCAACTGCGGTGTGCCGTCTACCTTCTTTTGAAAGTTTTCTGTTTTAACAACTTTTAACAGTAAGTGATACAGTAAAATCCTCCAATGTTTTTTCTTGTACAATTTCCGGTAATTGCCATCGGTATATCTCAGCTGTTTGTGCTGATTTATTAATGCATTATTTTTGAGACGCTTTAACGAATGTCGTGTGCTCCATGTGAAACATACTCAATTCCAAGGTCTTTTTTAAAGTATTGAACACGGTAATAAATTATCTGAACTCACTTTATCACGATTTATACGTGCTAAAAGATGATGCAGTAGGTGTCGCTAACAATACATATGTTGACGGATGAGGCAGGCTTATGTTCATTGGTGTTCGTTAATTTCTATATCTAAATACCTATTTTGTTTAGGTGCGTTGGTATTCTTAGTTAGAATTCTTTCTTTTTAATATTCAGTGGTTCAAGTATAGGAAAACAACAAAGCGACAGTCAGCTATACTATGTGCGACAGGAGAGAGAAAATCTGGTATAAGCTGCCACCAGACAAGATCACCTAAGCTTATTCTTTCCATCAGTCGACTAGGTACGCATTCAAGGTTAACTCATTCCAATCATCGAAAAACAGAAGTCGTTCACGCATTCTCCGATATGCTCAAAATACCACTCGAGATGATGGATAAAAAAAAAGGACAAAGCTCTCGGCGTTGACCAAACCCTATGGAATGCGCCATTCATTCGACTTCATTAAATATCGTTGGAGGTGATTGAATGCATATCTGATCTTTACAATGACTTGTGGTGGCCTACCGCTGTATCGAGCCAGTGCTGCTATCCCCCCAGACAAGTCTGGTACCATTTGTCGACCCCGGGGAAATGGAGGGCTTGGTGGGCTATGGGCGCGGGGATCGAATCAACGTGCGTGTCGCAACGGCGCCTCCAACCACTGCGCCACATGCACCCTTTGTGATGATGACTCTAGCAAAATCACTGGCTCATTTCGGCTGCTATATGTTCGACCACCTGCTCACATTCACTGAGAGTTTGCCAAATATCGTTGATAACAATCCTCGCAGCCCATAAACTGATGAGTTACTTCTATGACCGATGCGCAGCTATTGGAACACTTACTCAATAAGAAAAGAGTTTTTCAGCTCATACAGCGCCACGGCGAGTGTCTATGGTAGATCGTGTCACATAATCGATAATAGATAGCGGATCGACAACATTACGTGATCGACCAATGTGAGAAATTCCGAGAAGAGCAATAGCGAGGATAGTGGGCAAGCAATAGAAAGCCGACAATTATTGGTGAAGCCGAAGCTTACTGCTGCTGAAATTCTCCAGGTGAAGCAGAGTAGTGGCTCGGAGCTAAGTATCCCATTCCAAACGATTAATATATTGTGCTGGCTGAAATGAAGGCATTGGAGTGATTAGTCTACTCTAAGATGCTCCGAATAGACACAAAACACGACGCATCAATGTGATTGATAAACACCGAGTGCATTCATTCCATTTCTGTAAATACTGTACTAAATTTCGAAGTAAGTAAGGAGTAAGGATTTACATCACTTACATCACTGAATAAGGATGCCTCATTCGAGGAGATGGCTCACTGAAGTAGACCTAACTCGACACGAAGGCGAAGCTGCCACGTCGAGGAGAATAACAAGCGAGGACCATCGACTTGGATCATCGGCTCTGAGGAAGACGAAGGCGTCGAAACGTTAGCCGAAAATAAACATCATTATCAACCTCGTGTAAGCTCATCAAAGAAAGAATACATATTGATTAGTGATACCGAGGTTCAGGGAAAGTCGGCTTCGAAATATTACTACGCTTTGTGCTAGCTGATAACAACACCGACTTCTGCGCGATGTGCGCAATGATGTATTTTTCTTCGTATTTTTGTTGAGCAAACGCGAGGTGTTATTATTCTTTCTCCACGATTAAGCTGACGTTTCGGCGGATTTCGCCTTCCTCAGAGCCTGGAAAGGTCAAGTTGATAGCAATCTACTCGGCCAGACGCCTCCATAACCAAACAAAAAAACTCTAAACAAAGATTTCAATCACTTTGAACACAGCTTTGCACACTCACCGCTTCCTATGAGGTTTCCAATAAGTATGTCACGTAGAGACCAACCGCACAGAAATCACATGGAAGTATATAATGTGCCCCTCATATCAGAAAAGCAGTTTTATATACTGCCTTATATCACGCGTGATAATGAGGCATTCTTCCCTGCGGTTCATTTTCGGATTTCTGGAATTAATCCAGAGTGCCTCGAGAGTTTTTCGCGCCTGTTCTTGATTCGCGTGCGAGGATCGTGACACATACTTCGAAGTTGTCCCCGTTATGTCTCTGGGTCCTATGCGTGCCTAGCGGAGTATTTGGTCTATGTTTGCCGGCTAGGTGTTCTTTCATGCGGACACAGAGGGGTCTACCCGTTTCGCCAATGTATTCGTCACCACACGTCTTACAGGAGATCAGATAAACTATACCCGAGCTCATGCAATCACCGTCTCTACCACTGGGGCAAATTATGCAATTTTGAGTTGTACATAGACGGTCATATAGCCGGTTACGAACTAGCTGGCGCTTAAGATTACTCGGTGGTATTTCAACTACGCTCACCGAATTCTCTAAGCCCATTCTTCTTAAGCAGCGTTTTATAGCTGTACTTATATCATTTGAGATGAAGGGTAGGATAAACGGGACCCTTCTATCGCTAGAGTTGTCGTTTGGAGGCCTACGATTTCCTCTACACCTATTCTGAGCTACAGTTTCGTAGCCATTAGAAATGGCCATTTGCCGTGCCAAGTTCCGGGACTCCTCTCTCTGATCTCTTCCCGTGCACACGTTGGTTGCCGTTCGCAACATGTTTCTTATAAGCGCCCTTTTCGTGTGAGAGGGGTGAGAGGAGAGGTAATGAACCAAGATGTTTTTACTACTTGGCTTTCGGTACCACTTTGTAATGTAGCCATTTTCTGATAGGTGAATTTGTACGTTCAAAAATGGAAGCCATTTTTCTTTCGGCTTTTCTCGGGTGAACTTGTTATACTC